>KZ451979.1:3932531-4011318 GCA_002786265.1 Apostasia shenzhenica
TTGAGTTGATGAGAGTGCAGATGTAGAGAGATCAACCATGTAGTGTACACCCCCAGCTTCAACACCACTAATCATCTTCCGCGTCTTGAGATCTGATAAACACAATAAGATGAATAATATGTCATAAGTAATTGTAAGAAGTAGTAATGCGATGAATGGATAGAAGATTAATAGGTAACTAAGATACGTAAAGGAGATCTTGAAGAGTAAAGATAGATAAAGAAGAGACAATTATTCCTTTGCCAAGACTAGAGAAGTCGATACATCAGCTAAGATGATCGGAGAAAGAGTAGAAAGAAGTTCTATTGCATTAATAAATTACGATTACCTATCATATGAGATGATGCCCCTGAGTTAAGATTCTAGGACATACTAGAAGAAGGAATGTTGCAAATTCAAAAAAGGAAGCAGTGTAGAGACCAGATGCAGAAACCTCAGAGCTTTGAAGCAACTGATCAAAATTAGCCTGTGATGTAGTGACATGTTGGGTGCCAAAGATGTACTAGCAGGAGTGTTAGCATTCATTCCAATATGATCAAACAATTGCTGAGCAGTTGCAGGATAACCAACTTTCACCCAACAGTGTTTAGAAGGATGGTTTGTACGATGGCAATGGGTGCAAGGAAAAAAAGCTTTTCGATTACAACTACATCTAATAGTGTGATTATGATGCAGGACAGATGAATGACGATGCAGTTTAGATATCAACAATTTTATAAAACAGATTATTCATAAACTAATGCTAGAATATCAGAGAATAATTTTGTAATGACTGAGAAATTAATTAAACCCGCAAAGCTGATTTCTTTTAAAAATTTAAATAAATTACATCGAAGATGAAGTGCTTTGGTGTATGCTCTTTGTAGATGATATTGTCCTTATTGAGAAAACTAAAGAGGGAGCTAAAGCGAAACTAGAGCTTTGGAGGAATGCTCTAGAATCTAAAGGTTTTTATCTCAGTAGATCAAAAATTGAATATATGGAGTGCACATTTAGTTAAGAAAGAAATACTTATATTGGAGATGTGACAATTAGTGATCAAATTGTCAAGAAAAGTGAGCGCTTTAAATATCTTGGATCAATTATACAAAATGATGGCGAAATAGATAATGATGTTATTAGCAGGATTCAAGCAGGATGGGTAAAATGGAGAAGTGCTTCTGGTGTGTTGTGCGATAGAAAAATCTCATCCAAAATCAAGGGTAAATTTTATAAAACTGTAGTAAGACTAGAGATGATACATGGTGCTGAATGCTGGCCTGCAAAAAAGAAACATACAAATAAAATAAATATTATAGAAATGAAAATGTTAAGGTGGATGTGTAGATATACACGAAAGGATATAATGAGAAATGAGTATATCCGAAAGAAAGTTGGTATTGCACAAATTGAGGATAAAATTAGAGAAAGTCGGCTTAGATGGTTTGGACATCTAAATCGTAGGCCGATTGAAACTCCAGTTAGAAAAATTGAGTTATTAGATTTTGCCCATGTACAAAGAAGAAGAGGGAGGCCAAAAAAGACATGGCAAAAAACTATAAGGAGTGATCTTAGTTACTTAGACTTAGATAAGAATTTGGTAACTGTTCGAGCGCAATGGAAATAAAGGATTCATGCAGCCGACCACACCTAGTGGGATTGAGGCTTGTTTGTTGTTATTGTAGATCGAAGGTAATTGAAAAATTACCAATTCAGATTAAGGCGCAATCTAGTTTTCAACAAATCAAAAACGGGGAACAAGATTAAGGATCTCACAATATTTAACCAACAGTAATTTAAATTTACTCAATAATGAAAGGTCGCACAGGTGGCACAAATTCGAGCAAATCACAAGCGAACAGAAAAATCCAAATTATTCGACTTAATTAGGTCAAAGGCTTTGTTAAAATTCGTGCTTGAATAAGAGAGTCCAGGGACCACGATGTAATTTTCCTAAAAATTTAGGGCTCAGGAAACTGGGGCGCTGGAGCGCTTGGGTGCTGAAGCGCTGGCACAGGCGGGCACACGTAGGCGGCACTGGGGTGGGCGCGTTGGCAGGCGCAGGCGACGCGCAGGCTCGAACTCGTGCGCAGGAGCCAGCCGGAGCGTTGCGCTTCGGCCGGGGTAAGCGCGCGTCGCAGGCGCGCGATCTCAGGCACGGGCAGGGCGATGGCGCGGGCGTCGGCGGGCTCAGGCAGGCGCAGCAAGCAACTTCCCGCACAACACACGCGGGTCAGGGCGCGCGCGTAGGCGCGGGTAAGAGTTGGCGCGAGGGTCGGGGTACGCGCGCGTCGCAGGCGCGTGATCTCAGGCACGCGCAGGGCGGCGGGTCGGTAGCGCAGTGCGGCGGGTCGGCTTGCGCAGAACGGCAGGTCGGCTTGCGCAGAACGGCGCGTGGGGCAGCAGACTGGGCACGCTCGGCAGCGTCAAGCGGAGTTGTGTACTCATGTCGACATAGTCGGCGCGACGCATCGACATAGTTGGCGCTGGCGCGTCGTTGGTGATGTGGAAACCTGACGACGCGATCACGTCGAACAGGAATTGGCGAGCTAGATCCAAGAACGCAAATGAGCAGGCGGGGTGGACGAGAATGAGGTGAGGTGAATGCTGAGGGATGTAAGATGAATGTAATCGAACCCAGAGAGGAGGAGCCGGAGCGGGTGGAGTTTAGGGATTCTCACCCAAGGCCCAAGCCTTTCCCTATCCAGGATATTGATTCATTCCAAAATCAAATAATCTCAAAGGAAACACAAGTCAAATTCATTCAGTATTAGAAAAATAAGCGTAACACGGAGGCGTTTATATAAACCTTCATACAAATTGACTCAATAAGAAAAAATACATAATGTAATAATTTCTCACACAAACGAGGAAATACCAGATAACATGCCTAACATAACAATCACAGTAATAGAAACAACTAATACAAAATAAATGCGAGGAATAAAATCATCCCAAAATGGAATCTCCAATCAATCAGAATGAATGAGAGATTTCTAATCCATCAAGTCAGCGATCCGCAGCATCTATCTTTCCAAATCTGTCTTAATAGTCAATTGATCCAGATCGAAGAGGCGTGTCTAGATCTCGGCCGTCGACGCTAAACTCTGCGAGGAATGAATCGAAGGTTGATCGTGGTGTCCCCACCAACTCTCTCATTCATGATTGCGGCCATGAGCTGACCGACCACCATGACTTGCAACAGTGTGAGTAGACTAATCATAAGGAGATGAGGTAGAATGAAGCTTAGTGACACAAAGGACACGGGACATGGCAGTCATAATGTTGGGGATGGCACAGTAATAGCCGTTAGTTGAGCTTGTATTGATTGGTGGGAGGGATGAAGTCCTAATAGGAACTTGGTGACAAGAAAGCCATCATGTTGTCTTTGCCAAGTAGTAGGATCATTTGAGAATGATGATATTGAAGGAGTTTATCCCATTTACCCTATAAAGTTCTATAATATTATTGAACAGTCATGTGGTGATGAGAAGAGACCATAATATAATGTGTATACTCGTGAAATATCACTGTCTTGAAAATAAATGGCCTTAAGAAAATCCTACATAGCCTTGGTAGTTTTGTGAAAACTAGAAGCAATTGCTGGTTCCAAGCTATTCAACAACCAAGAATAGTAAAATTTGAAGCTTGCAATTTTTGAAATTTAACAATAGTTATCTTATTTGGAGGAGGTAAATCAAGATGTGCTAGCTTTTCATGAAAACCCACAAGAAAACGAAAAGCTCAAGACCACATGATATAATTGGTGCCATTAAATTTGATGGTGGTACCAATATTCAAAGGAAGTTTGAGTTCTACTTCGGGAGATTGTTGCGATGCAGTAGGAATAGAAATGACTGACACCTCAAATAAACAGAGTAATGTGAGGTACAATGTTCCTAGAGAAATACAAGACAAACATAGTCCAACAAAAAAAAATAAGAATAAGTACAAATAGGGGCCTAGATAAAGAAGTATTTTTAATAATACAAATTGAAGCTTATTTTAGCACCTTAATTACTTATCTTTATTTTCTCTTTTTTTCATAGATGTTGTCTCTATTTTCTTCTTCATTAAACAAATATCTATATTGACTTTATACTCAGTAATAAGAGGGTCATTTGTATGTTTATGTGACTGGAAGAATGGTTTGTCAGGAGACTGGAGATGCAACTAAGAAGGCGAGATGTCGAAAAATGGATGATACGCCGACATTTGCCAGAAGAGCTGCAAAGGTTCGTCTTACTAGTGTTTGTTAGACTTTAATCACATTATGCTATTCTAAACTCCAGTTTGTAATTCTTTGTTATTGAATTTTCTTTGCAATGTGGATAGGTGCAACACTTTTGGAAATTTGATCACCATCTCTTAGCTTTCCTATTTATTAATATATCTAACTGATCCGATACAATCCTTTTAGAAGTAAAAGGCTCATCATCTCAATTGTGAATCTTTCCTTTTAGTTTACCGTTATGCACCTGCTTAAATTTTTTTATTTCATATGTGATTTGTTAGGGTCTTCAAGGTGACATAGAAAGAGGAGAATGAATGTATATTGTTGTTTTCTTTACATCTGCATCAATTAGCGCAACCACATACTTCCAAGCATATAACTAGTAGGTTTTCAACACATTTATATTTGCATATATATATATATATATAGGCATATAGATGCATAGAGGTAAACTAGTGCATCACACCTAAGCGTGTGCGTAGGCTTTATGTAATGCAAGTCAGCAAGAATATTTAAATGCTATTGTCGTGTTGCAAGAGAAGCAAATTTAAGTGACTAATTTTTGGTGAAAATTATATAAATGCCACAAAAATTTACCTATTTATATATTTAGCACACGTAACCTTGTAATTACACAACATACTCTGAAGTGATTCAAATTGCGAACTACTACCCTTGTATTGCTATTCTTCCTACATATATTCTTTGTACTTGCATATGTTGGGGAACACAAATTTTGGGCCAGAGAAAAATGTGAACGTATTTGTTTGAAGAAAAATCAAAATCCTCTCCCTTACACATTTAATTTTAGGGTTTATATCATAATTACATCAATGCTCTTAACCTAGTATCTAATTACAATGCAATTATCTAACACTCCCCCTCAAAGTAGACAATATATATTATATAAGCCCATTTTATTACAAATATAATTTACTCTAAGACTAAATGATTTTGTCAATAAACTAGCTAATTGATCGTTGGAGCTCACATAACTAGTGGCAATCTCCTTAGATTCTAGCTTTTCTTTAACAAAGTGGCAATCAATCTCAATATGTTTTATCCTCTCATAACACACTAGATTAGAAGTGAGATGTATGGCTATTTGATTATCTCAATACAACTTCATAAGCTAAGTGAAACCCAATTCCATCATCAATTGTTTAAGCCATACTTGTTCACAGGTGGCCAGTGCCATGGCCTTATATTCTGTCTCAACATTGGATTGGGTCATTATATTCTGCTTCTTGCTCTTCCAAGAGATTACCACTAGGTAGTACACAATAACTGAAAATAGGGTATCTATCAGAAGGAGATCCTTTTCAATCAGCATCTGTATAATTTATCACTTGAAGATGACCACGATTATGATATAGAAGTCCTTTTCTTGGGGATATTTTAATATATTTGAGAAACCTTAAAGCAACTTCCCAATGATTCTCACAAGGAGATTCAAGAAATTAACTAGGCACACTTACAACAAATGAGATGTCAGGTCTGGTTACTATAAGGTAGTTTAGTTTGCCAACTAATCTGCGATATCATTCTGGATCAAATATTGGCTCCCCTTGGTTGGACACTAATTTGACATTAGGATTCATGGGAGTGTCAACTGGCCTAGTTCCCAATATACCAACGTCTTCAAGCATGTATAAAATATACTTCTTCTGCAATATGTATGTCTTCCTTTGAGTGAGCAACTTCAATCCCCAAAAAATAATTTACATCTCCTAGATCTTTGGTTTGAAATTGCCGATGTAAGTGGCCTTCGAGTTTAGAAATCCCATCATTGTCATCGCCTATGATAATAATTTCATCTACATAAACAATAAGATGAATTTGCCTCTCAGAGTCTGATATCTTATAAAATACTGAGTGATTCGACATACTCCTTGACATGCTAAATTGAATTAAAGCTATACTAAATTTTTCAAACAATGCCTGAGGGGACTGCTTTAGGCTATATAATGACTTCTTCCATTTGTAGATTAATTCAGGCTCCCCCTGAGCAACAAACCTAGGTGGTTGCTTCTTATAATTCTCCTTATCTAGGTCTCCATGAAGAAATGTATTCTTAATATCAAGCTGATATAAAGACTATTAAGAAATTGTTGTTAGAGTAAGAAATAGACACATCGAAGCTATTTTGACCACTAGAGAGAGTGTATCCTTATAGTCAATACCGTATACTTGGGTATAACTTTTCATTATAAGTCTAATCTTTAAATGATCCATTGAACTATTAGGAAATTTTTTTATAGTATACACCTATTTACATCCAATTATTGATTTTTCAGGAGGAAAAGTAACTAAATTCCAAGTATCATTAGAGTGTAATGCTGACATTTCATCTTTCATAGATTGTTGCCAACCTGGATGAGACAATGCCTTTGATAAAGACATGGGAATCAATACATTGGATAGGAAAGAAATGAAGGCAAGGGACGTTGGAGACAAGGTAGCATAAGATATATTGAGAAATAGGATGAGCAGTAGTGCACTGACGAGTACATGTTCTGAATGTAATAAGAAGATCAAGAAGATCATGTTCATAGGTAGGATCCAAGACTGGAGACGTATCTAGGTGGATAGTGGAGTTGTCAAAAGTCGCTAGAACAACTTTTGGCTGAGATCGTCAACTATAAACTTGTACCACTAGTTCTGTAGGAGACAACAATGGAATAGATAAGGACACAAGAACTAGAAGTGTCGTTGAGAGTTTTTGAGGTGTAGGTGTATTAGTGAAGTATAGAGTGGACTTAAAAAATGTCACATCAGCTGATGCAAAGGCACGATGCAACTCCGAAGAATAATAACAATACCCTTTCGGGAAATGAGAGTATTCTAGAGAGACTCTTGACTAACCGAGATGATAGCTTATTCTTACCAAATACACGAGGTTGATGACCGTAAATTGCATCTTTAGGAAAGAGAGTGAAGAACGGAATCTGATCATGAAGAATAAAAGAAGGCATGTGATTGATAAGGTAGCATGTTGTGAGAATTGTATTATCCCAAAACTACAAAGAAATCCCATGGGAAGTAATAGGGTTCGTGCAGTGTCAACTAAATACCTATTCTTTCGTTCAGCAATACTATTTTGTTGAGATGTATGTTTATAGGAAGACTGATAAAGTATCTTTTAACTTGATAGATAAGATTGAAAGGTATTTGAGAAATACTCTTTAGCATTATTACTACATAGGACATGAACAGAAACATCAAACTGTGTTATAGTTTTTTGCATAAGATGAAGAGAATATAGAAAATAACTCAAAACAATCCTTTATTAAAACAACCATGTCATCTTTGAATAATATCAACGATGGTGACGAGGTATTTAAAACTTAGTTATAAGTGACATGACTAGGTTCCTAAATAGTGAATGAACTAAGGCAAATGGAGCTTATTGACTCAATTAGGAAACATAGATCTATAATGTTTTTCCCAATTGACAGGATTGACATTCTAAATTTTGTAGGCTAGAAAGATTAGGAACCATCTTTTGTAGATTTTGCAAATCTGGGTGCTCGAGATGACTGTGAATTGGGAATGGAGTAGTGTTAATTACAAGAGCGAAAGATGGAGTTATAACTAGTGGTATAATCCTTGAGACTCATATCCTGTGCTAATTATCTTTTCAGTCCGTGAATTCTGAATACAAACTAACTCAAAGGTAAATGTTTTAGAACAATTTAAGGATTTTAAAAGTTTATTATTGGATAATAAGTTCAAAAGAAATTGAGGCAAATAGAGGACAAAAGATAATAGTAATAAGGAAGTAAGAATAACACTACCAATTCTCTTTATTGATAATATAGATCCATCAGTAAGAACGACATTAATATTATGTGGAGATTCTTTAAGATGGACGAAAGATGAGATACTATAGAACATATGATCAGAAGCACTTAAATTAAGAATCCAGGAATTAGGATTAACAATGTGAGATAAGCATGTTGTAGATGTTCTCCCTTGAGCCAAGGTGATTACTAACTGGAGATATGTCTCTAAGAAATCTGCACATGAAGTAATCTATAGTACTCATGAACAAGAACAGAAATATTAGGCTTGTTGTTAGAGGGTTGGTTGCCAAGGATTACATCTTCTGTTGATAATCATGTCATAAATGTGCTCCCTTGAATCAAGGTGGTTACAGACTAAGGGATATGTGACATGTCTCTAAGAAGCTTGCACCTGAAACTATTGAAACGATACTTATATATCTCAGGAACCCTCTCACCACTCATCACTAAGCCTAGAAGCTTATCAGGAGACTTACACTAGTGACTTCCTTCTCTTGGGATGTCACCCGACAATCACTTTCCGTCCTCTTTGGCCAGAGGTCGTCACACCATGAAAAAGGAAAGGCAATTTTGTAGGGCATTTCACTACCATGTGCACCAAGATTGTTTTGAAAACAATTTTTTATACTTTCATTTTTTGGTAACATTTTATGATCATGGATGCTCCTCATTCTCTGGGAATTTTTTTATCATTCCTGTTTATTTGTGTTATACTTGATTTGCATTTGCAAATTTGCCTCATTTAGTGCTTCATTAGTTTTAATTAACTTAGGCGAGTAAGGCAAGCAGAGAGATTTGTTTGGGTAGCCACACGAGGAGTTGATGAGGAAGAATTACTTGAGCACTTACCTGAAGACATACAAAGGGATATACGACGACATTTCTTTATGTTTCTTCGGAAAGTAAGTCTTTAAGCACAAGTTGAAATCCTTCCATTGCATTTAAAAGTATTACTTTTGGTTTTAGTTCTTTTTTCATTGTTCATGGTAATTGTTGTTGCCTTCTCCTATTACTTTGTTCTCGCTCATATTTTCTTGTGGATGTTTGTTGAATCAGAAGCATTGAGGTATTTAAATTTGAATTATATCCCAGACGTCATGTTTTAAAAAACTCTCATACCCAATCTCTCATAAAACTTTAAGGAGTGTTTGTTTACCAGGTTAAAATTAATTTAACCTTGCATGTTATATTATATATAAATTTTAATATTACAATTTAACTATACTTCACATCATACACACATTTTAAAATAAAAAATTATCTTTATTTCACATCTTACACATATCAATATAATAATTAACTTATATCACATTCCTTACATATCCAACATAATAACTAAATTTATTTCACATCATACACAACTCAATAAAAATATATTCTCATCCAAATTTAACTTTAACCTTGTTAAAATTAACCATTGCTTTTTTGTGTGAATAACAGTAGAAAAAAGAGAAAAGTATTGCGATAAAAGAATATTTCTATCTCCATCTCATGGAGCTGCTGTGTAAGAAACAATATATTCATTTTAATTCTCCCCTTACGTGTAAGATTGCTAAATATGCCTTTTAATCGTAATTTTGTTTAACTTCTTTGTTGATTCGAGCTATAATGTTATGCCAATACAAAACTTGGATCAACTTCGATGGTGTTCCAAGTTGAGCCACATGATAAGAGAAATAAACCTCGATGGCAGAAACTAAGGTAGCGAGGCCTATGAGGTTTGAAACCTCGAGGAGGCAATCCCAAGCGGTGAAACCTCGGGATGGTAGAATTGTCTTGATGTTGGAGGAAACTCCGATCAAGAGAGAAGACCTCGTAGAAACAGAGAAAACATCCAGGGAAAATTTTCTACCTTTGAGGAAGTTCTTAGAATGTAAAACTCCATGGAGCTGAATGGGAGCCAGGGAGCTACACATGCTTACCCGAGAACCCGTCGTAAGGAACAATGGCAAAGAAGAGTCGATAAGACCCTAAAAGATGGGATTCTTTTGAAAAATTGCCACAAACAAAGGCTTTGATTAGAACCCCAAGAATGCTGCATGAGGTAGGACTTGTACTGACGTTGTGTGAGAAACGCCCAAACTTTGTTTCCCGAGGAACAATGATTTCTCAGGAGACAAACTCTGTAAGATTCTAAAAGCACTGTCAGAAAGCTGCACAATCATGCCAAAAGTAGCAGCTAAAGGTTGCCAACCAGGTACACCTAGGAAATAGGAGAATTTGGGAAAGACTTATGGATATCAAATGTTGAATTGATGTAAACCAGATCCAGTAACTTGCCTCCTATAATTACTTGTAATTTGTCTTTTCCTGGAACAAAGACTTAGTGAAATATCAAGTAGAATTTCCTCACTCCACTTTTGCTTCATTCACACCTACTTTTTCTTGCCTTTTGGCAATATTCTGGAGTTGAGAGAGAGCAGAAACGGGAACTAGCTGAAATACCCCTACTATCAGCTTTTACGACGTGCTATGAGACCTTGTGGGCTGTTTGTGGCTGTTGGGTGGGGAGAGAGACCCAAATCGGCAAGGTTTCCACCATTTGTCAAAAACACTGGAAGAAGACTCAGAGCACAGGTACAAATCATTTGTTTGTCTTTTACTGCCCTTTTCTGTATCAATCACTCAACTGAGAAAGATTTAACATATGTACTTGGTTGTGGCAGAGCTTATGTCGTCATTTGTTCTTTGTTTTCTGTTTTTACACTGTAAACATATGAGGCATATTTTCCTTTTATATTTTTGTTGTACTTTTAATTTTGTTGTCATATTATTTTGCTATGAATTTGATCATTTTCTTTGTTTATATTTTTGCATCATTGCGTCTTGGATTTCATCTCATTCCTTTTCAAGTCTATACTTTTGTTTCTCTATTATATTTGGGGATCATTCAAGATACACCTGTTCTGTCATCACATATTGTTTCAAAAAGTATTTTCACTTGTAAGCATAAAAGATAAATAGGCCTGAAGTAGAAAATGGCCTCATAAAAAATTTCACACAATTATAATTGATCCTTTTTTTAATAGTTAGCAATTGATCCTTTTGGTATCTCTGTCAAAGATAATGCGCTTAACGCTTAATTAACTTTATTTTCAAAGGATGTCAAGCATTAATGAAGGTCAGTTTCAATGTATACAGCCAAGTGCAACACGAGAAGTGTCGTTTTCTTTAGTCATTATTAAGTTTTGTAATGCCAGAAAGTTTATGCTTGGTTTGTTTCATTGATAAAATTTCCTTGCAGGTTCACATTTTCACATTGATGGATGAACCGATGTTGGATGCTGTTTGTGATAAAATAAGACAAACACTATTCATAAGTGGAAGCAATATTCTGTATCAAGGTGGCCCTGTTGAAAAGATGATTTTCATTGTGAGAGGAAAAGCAGAGAGCATTGGCGCTTATGGAAACAAAGATCCCTTGTCTGAAGGAGATGTTTGTGGTGTGGAGCTTCTTACACGGTACCTTGAACACTCCTCCGTTAACAAAGGTCTGTATAAGCTTCACTTTCATTTCTTGATGCTGCATGACTTTGTTATTTGCTTTCACTGTGGTTTAGGAAAGCTTTATTATCTTCACTGTGCACCTCAAGATAATAAAAAAAACATTGCATACATAGCACTTAAATTCCGTTATTAAAATATTTCACTCGTTAAATATCCTATGCACCTCTAGATCACTTGTAAAATATTATATGACCATTTTGGTTAACATCCGTTTGTTACTGTAGGTATATTTAATGAAATCTTATAAATTGCCTTCAAATCTATAATCAAACTCTTCTTTACATACAAGCTATTTGAAATTTTAAATGCTATTTCAGGACCACTTTTAACTCACTATTTCATCAATGCTTCGCATTTGGGGGAAAACAGTAATTAACAGCTACTATGAATTTATAGGTGTAGAATACATAAACAACAAAGTTTAAATTCCCCCCACCACCAGCAACAAACACAAAAAAGGCATTTTCATATAATTGTGATTCATTTCTCTATGCAATTTTGTGAGAGGAAGTCCTAACGTCCTTCTGAAGTTGCTCTTCATAACACCATTATTTTTCAAAAATTCTCTAGTTTATAAAACAATATGGGTTTGTATTTTATTGTCCTTAAGGATGCTCATTTCTCTTTTTTATTTGTCCTCTCTACAATAAACTTGTGACAAGTGTAGATGGAGGGAAAATCAGGTTTCCAGGGCAGCGGGTGTATTCTACAAGGACCGTAAAATGTTTAACAAACGTTGAAGCATTTGTGCTCAGAGCTGTTGACCTAGAAGAGGTTACTAAGCACTTTGCAAGATTTCTACGCAATCCCCGTGTTCAAGGAGCAATTAGGTATATATAATATGCTTTTGATCATTTAAATTTGATTAGCCATAAGCTCATCTCTATTCCCGTTTCTTCTCACTATCTCCCACACACTCACACTCCCATGCTTCTAGGACTAACTTCTGAAAACAGAATGAATTAAATTAATTCCTCTAAGATTTAAGGTTATTCTTGGTATCTCCTATTCTGAAGTTTTACGTTAGATGTATCACCAACTTCAAAATGGATAATGCAGACCATGAGTTTCTATGTTTGCTTATTGCGGTATGTGTTTTTGAATTTGGTGCATTCTACCTACACTTGGCTCGGTTTTCCAATATAAGGCATAATAGTGCATGCCATGGCTTGTGCTATGGGACAGGGGAGTGTTGGATTATTGTATCTTTGGGATGCAACATAGCATTGGTGAATCGACCGTGTCATTTTGACTACAATGACAATTAATTTCTTTGTTATGGTTTGTCTCCTTTTTGAAATTCAACCTAGCAAAATTAAAGCAACATTAATGTCTTTGGATGCAAATTAATAACACAGGTGAAACTAGATATACCCTTTAATTGCATTCTCTCAACTTTAATTGTGTTTGACACCCAAGCATATCTGTTGCAAAGACAATACCTACCACCATGTGTGATTCATTCTTAATTTTTTGTTAAATTTTTGGGGGGAACTACGTACATTCCCAAAAATCTTAGTGAATTGTACATGTAACATGAAATACTGTGATATTATGCATAAACCCCATAATACTTTAAACATCACAAAATCACCCTCCAATTACCTTTCTATAACCTTATATCTAAACCCCATTGGGTTAAACTTTGCCCTCTATTTGTGGTTTGTGAAAATTTCGTTTGCATCACTGAAGTCTTAGTTACATACGAAACCCTCAATTCTTGGACTTTCAGGCACCACAAACAACATTGGTGGTATTGTATGTAGTATTGAAGAAATGGAAGGTCAAGGTGTAATAGTCTATTATCACAATGCATCATCATGAGCAAATTAATTAAGAATTCAAGTTCTCATAAGAGGGTATTAATCCACATCATTTCATAAGAAGTTTGAGCCATGACTTTATTTTTAGACAAAATTTCCACTAGGGACTAAATGAGGCATCATCTAAAGGTTCTCCATGATCCAGCTACTAAATGTCCTTGGGAGTATTATTATCTTGCATCCAAGTGGTCCAGTTTCCTGCAGAAGATCAGTGTCGTTTTTCCCTTGTGACAAGGCAACAACTTTCTTGTTGTAGGCAATTTCAATTCCCAAAATATAATTAGGTTTGTTGAGATTTTTGGTAACAAAATTTTTCAAAGTGTTTGTCTTCAATTACTTGTTCTTATCTCTTTTAGTTGTCAATATGTCATCAATATAAAGAACAAGGATAACTGAATCAGCAGTATGTCTTAAAAAATAGAATGATTTACAGTGCTACTATGAAACACGGCCTCATTAGTTACTTTATAAAACTTATCAAACCATACTCAAGAATTATGTTATAGACCATAAATTGCATTTATGAGTCTACATACTTTAGTCTCCTTCTTAGCAATATGCAACAACAACAATAACAACTAAGCCTTAATTCCACTTGGTGGGATCGACTACATGAATCCTTCTTAGCAATATGCCTTGGAGATAATTCCATATACGTAATCATGAAAAATTATACTTTTATTTCAATGTGTGATCAATAATATGCACATATTTCCTCATAAACCTTAAAGGTAGATGACATTTCAGAATAACTCTTTAGCATACACAGTCATACAACATGAGAAAAGTCATCAATAAAGATAACAAAACACTAAAATCTTTGATGAAATAGACACAATTCCTCGACCCAAATGTCTTAATGAATTTGATCAAAATGAGCTAGTAACAGTGGACATACAAGGAAAAGGAACATGATTAATACTTGTCAAGCATTACAGTTAAAGCTAAACATAAAACTGGATGGAGGAACAAAGCCTTTCAACTGGCTAGGAGTGGGTGGCCAAGACAAAAATGCCACTTATATAGTGAGTCCTGAGATGCTTGAAGAGAAGGGCAGGAGTATTATGATTAATTAGATAATAGATTCCACTGGCTACAACATCACGATCAGTCTTCTTTATCCCGAGATCTTAGAGGACACAATAAAAAGGATAAAAGGTACTTGAATTTTGTGGGAAGTAGTAAGCTATGAATGAAAGCATGTTAATTGAAAAATGAGATATATAAAGAACAATGTCTATAATGAGAATAGTAGAAAGGCTAACAAATCCTTTGCCAGCAATAGAAGACAAGGAACCATTAGCAACAATAGCAGGAGACCCGGAGGCTAACGCATGAGCTAGTTTGATGAGACAATCATACTCCTCTTCTAATAGAGTGACAAAGTTAAATATTGCCATTGTGCTGTTTGATATTTGCCTTGAAGTAAATGTTGGCACCTATTTGTGACTACCTACTTGTCAGTGGGATTGGAGTCAAGAAAAGTTGATGAATGCACCATTGCCAACACCAAGAGAGGAGAAAAGTTAGGGTTTGGGGATAACTTAGATCATATCTTCTTGTGGATCGTAAGAAGTAGTTGTGAGATAGAGTAGAGAAGCTATAGTTGTGGCTATAGAGAGGAGTTGTGGTTGTGAGCATGTAAAGAAGTCTAGAGCATAGGTGCGGACACTTGCGGTTCGAGCAGGATAAGAGCTTGTGCTGATGGCTGGAAAGCTTTAAGGAAAGGGCTGGAGCATTGGATCGGGGTTGACAAGATGGGACGGATGGTGGAGGTACTTGATGTGGTTGTGTGTGAGATTGTCAAAGGATGAGACGATGGGGACAAGGATCGACCATGATTACAGGAGTAAAGCAAGATTATATAGTGCAATGGAGCACCATTAGGTTAGGATAAATTGTGCTTTGATACCATGATGATGAAATTAGAGATTATATTTCACTTAACAAGGGACCTCTTATAATTAGGAGTTGAGTACATTGAGAAAATCAGAAAAAATAATGTATAATCCTTCTTTCTGTGAGTGTGTGTTGTGACTCATGTGAAATGGTGCTTCTTGCTAATATATCATGAAGTGAACAAGAAAGGAGGGAGAAATAATGTAGATAACAAAGCTTTTGTAGTTTATTTTTAATCTTTTGCGCTCATTAAAGGTGTTGAAATTTGTGATTCATTAATGATCATTAGTGTACAAAAAAGAAGTGTTCTTGGATTTGGTAGCCATTTCAATGGACATAATGTAAGGCTTGGCTTACCCATTAATTTCTTTTTGGAATTTTCAGGAATACCTTCTTGGAAATTTTCTTACTTACCAGCCTTCACTAGGCTAAACCTCAATTAATACTTGGCTTTAGATATCCAAATACTTGAAATTTAAGTTCTGTTTAAGCTTAGATGAATATGTGAGGTCTAATAAAGCTCTAGGAAAGTAAATAAATAAATAATTTATTTAAAAGCATTTGAAGTTATATTGATGTGATAATCAATGATCAAATTATTAAAAAGAGTGAGTACTTTAAATACCTTAAATTAATTATACAAAATGACAGTGAAATAGATAGTAATGTTATTAGCAAAGATAAATAAAGTGGATAAATGCACCTGGTGTTTTGTGTGATACATAAGTTACATTCAGGCTTAAAAGTATATTTGATAGAATAGTAGTAAGATCAGTAATAATATATAGTATTGAATGCTTACAAAGAGAAAATATATAGTATTGAATGCTTACAAAGAGAAAATATATAAATAAGATAAGTGTCATAGAAATGATATTGCTAAAGTAAGTGAGTATACATGAAAGAATAGAATGAAAATTGAATATATCTATGAGAAAGTTGAAATAGCATTAATTGAGAATAAACATAAAGAGAGTCGGCTTATATGATTTAGTCGTATTAATCATAGGTCAATTAAAACTCCAGTAAGAAAATTTAAATTATTAGACATTGCCAATAATAAAGAATGATCACACAGTTAGAGTTAAGTAAGAATTTGTTAACTAATGGGGTTCAATGGAAAAAAAAGATTCATATAGTCAACCTCATCTTGTGGGATAAAAGCTTATTTGTTGTTGTTGTTGTTGTTGTTGTTAAAGTTAAATTGGTCAGATTTTAACCTGACCTGATCAAAGATTCGACAAAAGAACATAGCTAAAGAGTTACTTTTTTGCTTATCGTTTACCTGACCCTATCCAATACTTTTTCGTGTTAGATTTTGTGCAGGGTTTGCTGTCAGTTTGTGCATGTAATCTTATATTTCATCATTCAAGACAGGTAATGGAAGATAAAAAGTTACATAATACTTGTTACATCTACTTGTAAGCATTACCTACTTATGCTCATAGTCATGTAGAACTCTATTTAAATATAGCTGAAACAATAAAGAAAATCAGGTTGCTTCGGCCGTAACCTAGGTTAGGTTAGATCCTGGGTCAGGCCTTATCCAACCTGATCCCGCCCATCGATGCTCCTAATTTTGAAATAAGCTCAGTTAGACTTTGCAGTTGAGCCTTAGTATAGGCTGGTACGAAATAGATGTTTAAACACTGATATCGCATTTTTACAATTTCTTCAACAGATACGAGTCTCCATATTGGAGAAATGTTGCTGCAATTCGCATTCAGGTAGCTTGGAGATACATGAAGAGGCATTCAATGCGAATTAGGACGCCAAGTTATCATTGCTTCAATGATGATCCTGGCTCTTTAAGTTGCGTAAGAGTCAGCACATAAGAATAAGATTAATAGGCATATTATAGGGCGTTTAACTGATTCTTTTAATGAAGTGATTCATTCTTTCTTTGGAATGCTTCTGGAGTAAACTGCTACTCATCCATGCTCCTTTATTGTATGTCATCATAGTCTGAAGAGAAGTGAGATAGTGGAATAAAGACTTTAGGGATTTTTCTTTTTTAGTTGATCTCATTTTATTTTATTTTTTTAATTGATTATTGAATTTGTGGAAATTTTGTGTTCTTTTAAGAATGAATGAATGACTGGTCTGGAGTGATGATTATCATTGAAATAAAGAGAACCTGAGAGCTTGTTTTCGATTTTTCCATAGGGATGATCTACATTTTGAATGGCTGGGCCTTAACTCGACATTGAAGGTTTCAATTTCGTGTCAGCCTCAACTCTACATTTCGTATGATTTGGTTTCAGTTTCGATTTTGCTCTCAAATTGGAAGTATTAATTTCAGTAGTTTTGATAATTTTAGTATAATGTATGAAATGATCTTTAATTTTTTATTTAAAAATTCAATGTTTAAGCAATTTTGTCCTAAAAAAGTGAATTTTCATTGAAATGAAATTGATAATTTTTGGACTAGTCTTGATTGAAATTGAAATGAAATTAATAGAACTTAAAATCATGGTCACTACCTCATAATGTTGAAATAAATACATTAATTATGTATTCATTTATGCTTTAGTTTGTTTTGTGTTCTTTCTTGACATCTATGTACATGATATCTCTTATGTATACATTACAAAAATCACAATGCTAATCACAATATCTAGTTGATTTTGGTTAAACTCATATCAAAATACCAATTGCCCCATTATTAAGTTTTGTTGATATGAAGTCATGCTTTAGCTTCTTCATGAGGTTTCTTTTTTTGCTTTATTTTTTCCCCTCATTTTTTAAATCTCTTGTGGATGTTTAGTTCTCAAGCAACTTAGATCTCTATTAGTTCGTTCATGTCGATAAATCTTAGATATGGAATATGAAATCTAATGTGTATCCTCAGATTTGGATGGAATTCTTCATCATTTAGCATAAATCTTCATATCTAACAATGATTTTTCTATATGATTAGACTGCAGAGTCTTGGGTCATAGCAAAGCCAATGATTAGCCAAGGTATGTTAAATACTTTATTGATAGAAAAATTTTGATGGCTAGGAGTGATGTTCATCTAGTCGAACATTTAGACCCGTAATCACAAAAAACAAAAAAAAAAAGAAGAAACATTCAATAAACACAGCAATTATATGAAAATCTCAAATGGGAGAAAACCCATCGTATTTGAAGGCATTTTAACTCGGAGAAAATACGGAGCAAAATATTTTAAGAGGATGAAGAGAATGTACATCCTATCAATATTGAAAAAAATAACTCCATAAAATGAAACTATGAGGGCATTCTCGAAATGGCCAGAATAGTTTTGTTGCTATCTTTTTTCTAAGAAGGTGTAGCCTCCTATTCATTAAGCCGAAATTTATTTAGTGTAAAATTTAAAAAGTGAGAACAATAAAGAAGAGAGAAGATAAGACTTGCTCTTTTCCCTTTAGTGTTCTATAAAGAAGATTAGAGTTCCTCTCTTTTGAAACTGAAGAAAGCTCAACTTATTCTAAATGAGTAACATTTTCATAGTCTTTTTCGGAGAAATAAAAAATAATCTTAGTACAAAGTGAGCTTTTAGCTTTTTTATCTTTTTGTGCAACTGTTTCATTTTACTAATCACTTATCAAACTAATTATATCAACAAAATCTTTGAACTCACGATTTTGCTACTTTGATCAAAAGACAAAATGGCTAAAATCATGACTAATATGTTTTCTTATATAAAAAAAAATTTATATCTCATCTTACATAATTTATAATATTAAAATATTTTTACTTTATATTGTATGTAATTTTTAATATATTAATTAATTTTTTTTATATTATGCATAATTTTTAATATAATTAATTAATTAATTTTATTTTCTATTATATATTTTTCAAGGAAAATAAAAATTTATTATCCAAATTAAAATAAAATTTATTCCAATTTAAGATGATCAGCCTGCTAACTTGCAGTGATTCTGTAAATTTAGGAGGCTGAACTTATGATTGAAAAGAAACTTCTTATTTTCAACATCATTTAGTTTTCGATCTATCTTATATTATTTATTTAATTTAATATTATTATATTATAATTTAAGTACATTAAGTATCAAATATTATCAAAAGATAATAATTATTATTTTTAAAATAATTATTTATATTTATTTTTTAAACTCATCAATATCTAGTCTAGATCAAAAATCACGCTAATTGGTGACATGACATCTAAATAACTCTAGTTTGAATAAAATTTAGATATTATTGTAAAGTAATAATTGTATAATTTTTAATTATAATAAATAAATATATTATTAAATTAAATAATTGATTTTTAAATCTAAATAATATAACATAATAACAGGAAAATATTACCCTAAACCTACCTAAAATCCTTTCATGTTGAAATTTACATTCAATTTTGTGCAATAATACAATCATTATTATATTTCAAAAAAAATTCTAATAATAGAATTATCAAACTGTGACCCCAGTAGTCGAAGAGGACTGGGAGTGATCGCCAGGTGATGTTTTAAGAGAAAAAAATTGCTGAGGCAAAGTACAGCTCCTGGCAAGTTTCTAGGCCGAATAATGAGTGGTGAGAGGGGCACAAGAATGAATCGACCCACATCGGAAAGGGAGAAAGATCCTAAGCTGTAGAAGCAAATAACGTGATTTCAAATAGTAGAGGCACCTTTTAGGGCAAAATCGTGAGGTTAATGATGGAAAACACCATAGTTAAGCGTGCTTAGGCTAGAGTAGCACTGGGATGAGTGATCCCCTGGGAAGCACTCAAGTCACGCAGTTTTTATAAAGTCAAAACGGACAATACCTCTACATTAAGATCATGGGATATTACAATATGGTATCAAAGATGATCAAAAAGGAAGAGAGATCCTTAGTTGTATAAGTAGATAACGTGATTTCAAATAGTAGAGGTGTATTTTGGGGCAAAACCACCATGAAGCTAATGATGGAAAACTCCGTAGTTAAGCGTCCTTGCAGTACGATGTGGTTCGAGAACGAAACAGGCAGAAGCTAGTGGGCCTGTGATGCTCGTGGCCGAAGAGGGCGGGGAGTGATCGCCGGGTGAAATACAAAGAAAAAGAAATCGCTGAGACAAAGTGCGACTCCTAGCAAGCTTCTAGGCTGAATAATGAGTAGTGAGAGAGGTATAAAAATGAATCGATCCACATCGTAAATGGAGAGAGAATCACAGGATGTTACACAAACTCTTCAGGATCAATATATGGATCTAGTACAAGTGGATGCACCCAAACAAACATTACAAAAAAAAAATACAATCAAATCTCTAGTAGCTCATGAGGTTGATAACTAGTTAGGTTTGATCCAATTTATTTCAGCTCAAAATTAAAATTTTAAAGCTTAAGATAAATTTAATTTTATATAATTTATTTGATTTTGAGTTAAACTTAATTTTTGATCTTATTTTTAAAATATTAATTTTACATATAATATATATTAAATGTAATTTTTTGAAAACTTATATGTATTATAAATGTAATTATATATTAATCTTTTCAATATATATATGTATATATATTCCCATAATATATGCGAGAAAAACTTAAATACTTATTGTAAGTTTTGTAAGTTTCAAATGACTTTTGAGTTCACAACCGAGTGATGGTTCACAACATCCAATAACCTGAAATGCCATTCATTATCACATATCATCTAAGCACATAAAACAAGGAGGCATTTAATTCAATATATCTTAATATTATGTCATATTATTTAAAAATAATAATTATTTATTATAATGATATCTTTAAATAATAGCATAAAAAATTATAAATCTTTGATTCAAAAGATAATATTTAGATACATCATATAACATTAAAATAATACCAAATCCAATACCCTCTAAATAAAATCCCCCTAATCGCTTAATGTTGAAAATAAAAATAACAAAGAAATAAGAAAGAAATAAAAAACGTACTCTTCTTATTTATATTAATCCCACTTTTCACATTACATCTAGATCCTCCAGATCTCACAAATACAAAAATAGCTCCGGAAAAATATAAATAAACGATATTAATTTGTTTGCGTTCATAGGATCTGGAAAATCTAGAAGAAATAAAAAAACAATAAAAAATGGGGCACGTATATGTAATTAATGCTAAAAGACCTCAAATAAAAATATTAAAATCTTCTATGTCACCTCCGATTCTCCTCCTAATCAATCTCTGCGATCATCGTCCACGCCGGCGTCGGATAGATAGGAGATGGCAGCAAGCATGCGGCGGATGCTGCGGGAGCAAGATGGCCGGAAGCTGAATGCCCTGCCGATCCTCGCGTTCGCGGAGAAGATGCCGGAGGACTTGGAGAGGATTAGGTAGACCAGAACCTGTACGGCCACGAACGCCGCCACCTTCGCCAGAAACTCCGGCGACACCGAGAGAAAAGGTTGCTGTTCCATGGCCGAGGGATGTTCTTATCTTCTTCTATCAGCTCTCTGCTCCATCGCCGTGGCTAAATAGCGTCTGATTTTTATTAGGGGAAATTACGTATTAGTGTACGAGGTATTAAGGGATAATTACATATGTCACCCCAAGATGATCATCTTAATTTTTAACTCCTAAATAAAAATATTTATATCCATCACATCTAAACATGAACAAAAATTACATTTATCACCCACTAAAATAATAAATGTTATATCTACTACTTTTGAAAGATATATTCATTAATATATTAAGGGAATTTTTTTGATGGAATTGATTACATTTTTCATAATAAATGCAAATATTTATTTTTAGGAATAATATATATATATAAATATTTATTTTTAAAAATTAAATGAATAATAAGTTCTGACTTATATAATTCCTGAAATAGCAACAATACGTAATACAGTGTTTAAACATTTATAGCCCTTCCATCGTATTATTGGAGAAATGAAATTAATAATAAAGGAATGCATTAAAATTTTATTCTAACAATTGAAAATTTTTACTTGAAGGATTTTAATTAGATTAGCTTGTGAAAAAAGAAAGAAAAATATCAATATATTAGCTATGATTTCTAAGTAATGACAATTTAATATAAATCATAAATTTAAAAGAGTTTTATTATATTTCTACAATAACTAATCAAAAAATTAATTAATTATGTATTTATTTAAGTTTTAATTTATTATATTATTCAGTAAATTTATATCTTAAAATTTTGATTAGTAAATTTATTGATTAATTATTATGATTGTGTAAATTTTTTTAAAATTTAAAAATAACAAAATTATGGCCACAGTTTTTTTTTAATTAGTTAGGATCCAGTTGACACTGACTGGTGCATCAGGGAATCAATTGAAGTAAAAAAAACAAATTTAGAATCAATTGAATCTAAAATTGAAAGTTGAGATTTAAATCCAAGTGCTACCCAAGTTGAGGGACCTGAGAGTAATTAACCCTTAAAATAATAATTTATAGAGTAAGGGTGTTAATATGGATAAGATCGAAAATCAATCGAAAATTAAATTGATTTTAGATCGAATTAAAATCGAGTCGGTCTAAATGAGTCGCCTAATGAGCTAAAAGTTGGGCTCGGTAATAATTTTGAGCCGGAGTAGGCTCAGCTCCATCCAACTCGAAATCAGCTCGAATTAAAATATATTTTATATTATAATACGTATATATAATATATATATTAAATATAATATATATGTTATATAATATATATATATTATAAACCAAGCCAATCTCGAGTCGGAATGAGTCGAGCTTACTCGGCTTGAGATCGGCTCAAAAAAAATTGAGATTTGATTCATTTAGACTCAGCTCGAAAATGAATAGAAATTAGCTCGAAATTGATTGGAATCGCCTTGAGCCGGCTGGAAGTCGAACCCAATCGAGCTCAAATCGATCGAAATATAATCAATCGGCTCAAAATCGGATCGGTAACAGCCCTGCTTATATGCAGGCTGAACTAATCGGGTCGGTATTTGGAAAGATCCGGAGCGAATCCGATAAAGACTCTTGACCGTTCATTGACCTCGGCGACGTGTGCCGGCTTTCTCGAAGGGCAGACATCCACGCTCACGAGTCACGACAAAGCAGGGTGAGGTCAGCAGGTGCCGTGTCGCGTTAACGGGTTAGACCCGTAAAGTCACCCGTAAAGCAAAGCCAGGGCCAAAACTGATTTTTTTATTAAAAATAAATAAAAATATATTTTTTTATTATATTTTATAAAAAATTTAATATTTAAAATATAATTTTATTTTATATTCTATATAACTTTTTTTACGTAATTAATTTACTTTATATTTTTATTATACACCGTCTTAAAAAAAGGTCATGTTCCAAATAGATTATTATAAATATCATCAGGGCATTTAATGTTAATGTAATTAATAAATTAAACTTATTATCCTAATAACTATTTAATATAAAAATATTATTATGAAAGTCCTTGCCTTGCACGGCTCACGAAGTAGAAAGACAATCTAAGCACGTTTTTCTAATTTTGAAAATTCCTAATGACACGTCAACCCGTAGTTTTGAAAAATTATTGTTTAACTGTCATTTATATTCTCAGGTTAATAAATAATTTTTTATTTTGAATAGATTTTTTTTAACATTTTGCTACTTAAGGTAGTTTATATTTTTTATTTTATTTTATATAAATTATATTTTGCTTTGTTTGTATTTTTTTTTCAAATATTTTGTTTAAAAATTATATATATAAGCACAAAAAACATAAAAAATATTTTTTATACAATAAATAATATTTAAGGAGTACAAAATATAATTGAATTCAAAATTTGAAGTCAATTATTGATTGGGGATCTCAAAACATTTATCACATATAATTTCTCCATGGCCATGGGTTTAGACTACAGTGAAAAAAATATAATATAGTTTTAGGCAATTTGAGCTTTTTATGTTTAGGTTGGAAATTCTTAACTTATCTTATATTATATATATATATATATATAGTAAATTTATTATATTAAAATTACATAAATGATAAATTTATTATATAGTATATAAAATAACAATAATTACTTATATTAAAAATTATATTTAAGATGTAACATGTATTTTTAATTTTTAAATAGAAGAACATGATAATTTTCAAGCAATGAAGTTTTTCACATGTAGTATATAATTAATATATTATATTTAGTTCAATATATATATTAAAAAATGATATAAACGTAGAACTTTCTTCTCTTAAATTATTTTTTCGTTTAATGGTAGAGTGGAGACAGTGAAAATTTAGAGATGGCATAGAAAAAGAGTCATAAAAGTAAATATGAAAAAAGAAAAAAATAGTTCAGATCATCTACAAAATCAATAGTTTATAGACAAAAAATGTTTAAATTATTTCAAATCAAAATTTTATAATGTTATGAAATTTCTTTTAATTCTGGATTTACTAATGTCTTAACTGATTTTCTTTCTAAAGAAAATATATAGCATATTTTTTATAATTACAAGAGCAATGACCAATATATATTCTCTTTTATAATTGCAGGAGCAATAGCCAATACATAAAAAGACAAATTGCTAGCTCATAATACTCTTTCAAGGACATATAATATTCCTTCTTCCAGAACATATTAGTAAGATATAATATTCCAAGAAGAAAAATTAATATTAATTTTCTCGATAAATATAATCAGAATACTATATCTTCACTGGTAAAGACTACCAGTAACTATAAATCTGATATTTTAATGTCTTTCAAGACGTTCAATATGATAAATGATCTCTAAAAAATAATAGGAGGGTTACAGCATAATCTTTCTTTGATCTATATACTTCGTGAAATAATATCACACATACATAATATAGAGTTTCTCTTTATGATATAACTCAAAAGCTTTAAAAGGAAGAAGAATTTTTCAAAAATCTTCTTCAAAGCTATGAAAAATATAAACCTGAAGAATACAATCATATTTATCCTATATTGAAAGTTATATATAAGTTCAAAAATATAAACTCTCCTTATATGAAAAGAGCTAAGAGAAAAAACTGCTTCAATAAGGTAATGACAATACTGCTCAAGGATCTTCAAATAAAAATCCTTGATGATATATATGAAGATAAAGTTCTCTCCTACTTATCAAAAGAACCATTAATCACACTCCTAGATGGCAGATAACGAATGTTCGTTGCTTTCACACTAGACATGGAAAGACCGATAAAACTCAGAATAGTTATAAAGATGATGCTATAATTCTATTAGAAAATTTTTTGTTAGAATTCTTTATTGGTGGATATTTAGATAATAACAAAGACATAGAATAAATAGAGACAATTCTATTAAGAATGCAGATAGAAAATATATATTTCATAGAAGAATTTTCACAAAAATATATGAAATACGTTTGAAAACTACCAGTCTTACAATTTGATCATTGGGCACAATTTTTTTTAATAAATTACCTAGCTCTTGGGATAAAAAATATAAAAAAAGAATATACTAAATTTATTGAAAAAGCTTTAACTGAAGATATCCAATATTTAAAATTTGACACTTTAGCATTAAGAGTCAAATGTGCTATGAACTTGTTCATGGAATTTTGTGAAGAATAAAAATTACGTAAATTTTTCTATAAACACAAAAATAAAGTAAAACATACTAAATATTGTAAGAATATTCTTCCAACTTATAAATTTGGTATACTTCCTCCTCGCATTAAGCAGAGTAGGCACAAACATAAACCTAAATACAAAAATTATTAACGTAGAAAGTATTGGAAACCAAAATATAAAAATTATTGGACTAATCGAAAATTAAATATAAGATACAAACCGAAACAAATCTATAAATATAAGAAATATTTTAAAAGAAAATAAAACTTTAAAAAGAAATCATATAAATGCTTTAAATGCGAAGAAGAAGGACATTATGCCAATAGTTGTAAGAAAGAAATAAAAATTTTAGAAGAACAACTAATAGAAAATTACTATGAGATCTTACTAGAAAAAGATTTATCTAGTTTATCAGATATTGATTATGAAGTATCCTCTATTGAAGATATAAATAACTTAGCAATAGAAATAGAAAGTGAGTCTGATAATTCTAACTCAGATTTCCCGACAACTTTAGAATCTGAAAACGATTATGATTATAAAGAAAAAAAATGAAGAAAATATAAACTATATATTAATGTTAAAAGAAGAAGATAGTGATGAAAGAAATATAGAAAGAATAGTTAATACAACAAAAATGAACGTAATACAAAATTTATATTTGATAATAACTTATATCAAAAAATTATTAAACTTAAAAATAATACCAAAGGTAAAGATATATACAAAAAAAAGTCTATAATTAACAAAAAAGGTAATGCATTTTATAGAATATTTTGAAGGTAATTTCGATAGTTCTGAAGAACTAACAATAGTAATTAGATTACAAATTATCACCAAAGAAAAAATTAAAGATATATTAAAAAAGATTAAAAATAGTTATAAATTAAAATATTTACACTTAAGATGTATACAAATCAACTAAAAGCCAACTTTAGAGCATGACTTGATTCACCTATAACATTAATAATTTCAGATAATAGACTAATGACAATAGAACAATCTCTTATAAGCATCATACAATCTAATCTCTTATACTAAGTAATAAATTTTAAAATATTCGTTAATTTCTCTATATGCTTAAAAGATAAAAAATTAGATTAAAGTTTAATGATATTCTATAAATTAAAAAATATTCTTATGTTAACCTTTAACCTTCACCTGGAAATTACTAGAACATTTCTCTGAAACTAATAATGTAGAAATCCGATCTATACCTTCGGATATTAGATCAGATAATTTACATAATCAGTATTCAGAAATTATACATCCTAGATAACTAACAAATAAAGATATACAACTTCCTATAGAATTAAATATAAACTTAGAAGAAATTTAAAAACATCATACATTAGTAAAGCCTCCAATAAAATAATTATAAATAAATAAAGGAAGACTTTCTATAGAATATACTAGACCAAATAAAACTAATTCTTTAAATATCTTATCATGAAAAATACAAATAAAAGATTTAAATTAAGAAGATATTGATTCACCCAGTACTAGTCTAAAAACTGACAATTCTAAACTAGACTTAAGTATAATATAAGTATTAGTTAGTTTTAAAGATAAAACTATAACACTAAAAGTATTAATTGATATAGGAGCTTCATTATCACACATAAAATCTTGATTAATTGAAAATAATATATCAAAAGCAAAAATAAAAAGATATTATACTTTTAATAAATAAATCCACGAACTTATATACAAAACAAATATAGACAGTATAATGATCATAAATATATATAATGAATTACAAAATCTAGAATTTGAAACTATCTATAGTGATGAAAGAACTACTTTTGATATGTTAATAAGACAAGATATATTAAAAAAATATTATTCTTTACAAATAAATCATGAAACAATGCAGTTAAATATTAAAGGACAAATAATAAATATTAAAAGATCTAAAAAGTATAATCTACATACTATAAATATTTTAACTAATGATGAAATTAAAAATAATCATAATAATAAAATATACTTTCATAAAATAGAAAAAAAAAAACAAAATATCCTACTAAAGTTGAAATAGATTATGAATTTTATTCTATCGAAGACATTTTTATACAACCTGATACTTTCACTAAAATAAGAATGGGAATAAGTGCTAAAATATATATAGGATATTACGGAATTGTAAAAGATAAAAATGAATGGGTATTTAATAACAATATAATCATAATTGAAGAAATAATAAGATCAGATTATGAAGGTGAAATAAAAGCGGTTATAAGAAACAATGAACAAGATATAATGATTAGAATAAGAAGAAACTATAAGTTATTCGATTTAATAATATTTTCAATCACAAAACTTGAATATGAATCTTCATGAAATAAATCGACATTTAAATAAAATATGTATTAAGATAAAAAATTTTCAGTTATAAACCCTTTCATATTTATGCTATAGTTTTTATAGGTGCTACTTGAAGTATAATTAATGAGCAACTTTGGGTAGAAGAATTTAAAAAAAAATTAGAAGAGAAGGTATTTTTTACAAAAATAAATAGTACTATGAATACTTTAGAATATGTTAAGGATATAATATTAAAAGCACAAGTAGAAGATGATTATGTAGAATTATTCTTTCCTTATATTATATCTGCAAAGACTTCTTATACGATATGATTATAGGAATAGATGTATTAAACCAATACTTATCATTACCATACTTCAAACTTATTACACGTTCATAATACAACAAAAGATAATTAAAATACCGAAAATTTTTAATCATCTAAAACTTGTTAGAATAAATTATAAATCAGAAGCTTTATCATTAATTGAAAATTATAAAATTAGATATGTAGACTCTCTAAAAGAATTATTCTCTGATAATCCACTACTATATTTTAACTAGACGATAAAAAATTATAAGAGTAAAACCTCTAGTTTATTCTATACAAGACACAAAAGACTTTAGAAAATAAATTTTAGAATTAAAACTAACAGGATTAATAGAAAATTCTACTAGTCCGTATTCTTCACTAGCCTTTATGGTAAGAAATCATGCTGAAGAAAAAAGAGGTAAAGCTAGAATGGTAATAAACTATAAAAAATTAAACGATAATTTTAAATTTGACGGATTCTTCATTCCTAGTATCGAAAATATACTAAAAAATATTAGCGGTGTAAAATGGTTTAATAAATTCGATGATAAATCAGGATTTTAGCAAATAAAAATAAAAGATGAAAAATCAAAAGAATTAACCGCATTTTCTACTCCGTTTGAACACTTGCAATGACAAGTAATGACTTTTGGATTAAAAAATGCACCACAGATATTTCAAAAATAGATGAGTGGAGACAGTGAAAATTTAGAGATGGTATAGAAAGAGAGTCATAAAAGTAGATATGAAAAAAAAGTTTAGATCATCTACAAAATCAATAGTTTATAGACAAAAATTGTTTAAATTATTTCAAATCAAAAATTTATAAACTTATATGAAATAAAATATATAATTGACAAAAATAAATTTATGTGAAACAATTCAAAAATATTAACATATGTAAAGATAAGCTAACTCACAGAGACCACCTTGTAATGCTCTTATTAGTTTAATTCACATTTATGTTTGATAAATCATTAACATGGACTTTAATTAGCAATAATAATAATAATAATAATAATAATAATAATAATTAATGGACTATAATTTCAAACTAGATAGTTATTCATGCGATACAAGTCATGATCATTATTTTTTTAAAAATAATGTATGAATTATCAATTATATATGTCATATATCTGTTTAAATTTCAACAATAAGATCTTTCTAGTAATATTGAGACTATTTGTGCTAATTAAAAAGACAATATTAATATTATAAGACATAGTATATCTTCTTTAAAGTTTTTTTTTTGATAAAATATCTTCTTAAAGGTGGTTTATGATGATATACATAATATAATTAATATCGATTAATTTAGATAAAACTTTTTGTAAGGCAAAGCTAAATCCAAATAGATTATTAATTTATTCGATGCAATTTTGACTTATTTGGAATGAAATTATACTTATATATGACCATTGTAAAGGATGTTTGCCGATTTTTAACCTGTCATAAATTTTATTTGATCCAACATTAAATTTTATTATTTGAGTTGAAGTTTATTAAGTTTTAAGCCATCTCTGTTCTAAATTTGAATTGACTTGTGTAAACATGCTTGTTTATTTCATAAAAAAATATTACAATGCTCAGTCGCGAATTTAAGTCGTCTGCAAAGAATTCAGCTCACCGCCAGTTCGAAACTTCACTTCAAGGTGTCCGCCGCGGCCTTTATGCCCTGCGGAAGGAAGCGACCTCCGTCAGCCGTCCATGGGAGGATTCGATTCAAAATTCGATTTAATTTTTGAGCAATTCTCGATCTTCGAGTAAGATTAACGGCCTTAATAGAAGGGCATATAAACAAATTAAATCTGACAATTTTTTGAATCAAGAAACCAAATTACAATCGTATAACTTTGGACTTTTGAAACTTTATAACCATTTTTTAGATATTAAATATTTAATTCTCGACTACCAAAAAAAATATCAATATTTAGACTTCATCAATTTATCACATGGTGATTTTATTTGTAAAAGGTTCACTTTAATAAAAATATTATAATTAAATTTAAATATAAATATTTTTTATTAAAAATTGTGTAAGATGTAAATGTGAATAAGTTAATTATCATTTGAAAATATTTATAGTATGTAAAATAATTTTTTTTTTAATATATATATATGATATAAAATATAGTTAAATTATAATATTAAAATTTATATGAGCTACTGATATATTTTTACATTAAAATTAAATATGATTAATTTTAAGTTGTCCCAACAAACACTCCCTAATATGGATAATAAATTTCATATATTCGAAGATAAAAAAAAATTCATGCATTCCAACTTTAAGTACTTTTATTATTTAATTAAAATCAAAGATTATAAAATCTGAAAAACATTATATAACCTAACGTTTGAATAGGCGGGCCAATATTACAATGGAATACTAAAAGAGAATATTATTTTATGATGAAATAATTAATATGTAAATAAGATAATTTTAATTAATATGCAAAATCTTGTATGAATAAGTAAACCGTAAGACATAGATTAACGTCCTAATCTCATGATGTCATACTCTTTGCATTTTAGTTTAGAGTATTTTAAATATTACAGTTAGATCCATAAAGTATAGATTATTAAACTGGCTTGTTCTATGTTTACTATTAAGTTATGATTAAAATTATTCTATTACTAATTATATGAAAACTGAAAGTAAAAAAAAAATACAAGGGCCATTGTCTCTATAAATAATAATAATCTCTTTGCATGCGGTATCACCAGTTGAAAATTATATTATTATTTTATAACAATATATAACAAATAGTAAAGTAATTTATATCTCAGTCACAAAAGATTGAAGGACTTATCAATTAACAATTTATAACTCAGAAACTCAAATGTAACATTTCAAAAAAAGAAGATCAAAATCTAATAAGCCTGAAATCTTAAGAACCCATAAGCAATTAACCAGCCGAAAAATGTTGCCCTCCGGTAGAAGTCTGGTGATGACGTGGCATTGACCGGCGGTCACGCTGCAAAACGGATTTCGCGCGAAACGCGCCTGCCGCTCTTTCGCAACGTCGCCATTTATCATTCTTTCTTTTTCATTTAATCCCACTTTTTCCTGATTTCCACATTCCTCCGATTTAGGGTTCTTGCAGATGGATTCGTGCCTTCTTCGCTGATCTATTCGATTCACTCCTCCCACGCCGCCGTCTCCCAGCAGAGCCGACGAACTCTCCACTTTTGCTTAGTATCCTCACTAATGCAGTCCGGTATTCTTCGCTGATCGATCCAAGGTAGGAATGTAAGATTTTCTCTGATCTTTAAGCAATCAGATCCGTTTTTAAAAAATTTTTGTTGCTTTTGGAGATTGGAGTACTATCTAGGGATTTACATCCTCTTCTGGGCTAGGCAGATTGATTTTAGTGTTGTTTTGATTTCGATCTGAATGAATACTTCGCTGTTGCGGTTGTTCCATGTGCCATTTTGCACATTATGATTCGGTGATATATAAACGTTTTCTGTCATCTTTCAGGTTCTTCCACGTCCCTCATGGTACGGATTTTCTTTATTAGTTTTAATTCAAAGAGAGAGTTGTGATCTGGCAGTTCTTGTGGTTGCAGGGTACCATTTTGGTCGTTGTTGAGCACACGAGTGAAGAGGAAATAGACATTTTGATTGGTAGATTTGCTGATTTGATTGTATTCGAATGCCCTGGCGAGCTTAGAGATATTTTGCCTCATTTTCATCTGAAGAGGAGAGCTTCTAGATTGAATCTCTGCTGATTCTGTGCATCTGCAACGTTCATCATGTTGTGCTGCGGAGGCACCGAAGAGGAGAACTATGGTCCACCGGCCAGCCAGTCTGTAGCTCCAGCTAACCGCCCGAATCCTGGTAATGAACCCTCATTTTAAGGTTCTGATGCTTTCTTTCTTTATCTATTTAATTCTCTGAGACTTGAATAAGATTCTCGTCAGGACTACTTTGAACTTCCTTTCTCAAGCCTACTTATTTTTAGGTGCAATTGTACACATAACACAAACAAAAGAGAATGTTAAATAGTTACCCAATTCTTACTATCTACATATCTTTACAATCAATTTTAACATCACAAAAAATATCATTCCATTTAACTTATTTTGGATCTGCTAAATGTATCTCATTATATGCTTATTTTGTCAAGTTTGTTTATGTATACGTATCATTATTGTAAAATAATTACCTACAAATAATACCTTAGCATGAGAAATGATAACCAATTATCTGTAGCATGAGGAACAGAATATTCTTAGCATCTTTGATGGATGTCATTTTATGTTTTATTTTGTGGTATTAAATCTTTTGTTGTGTGTATATAAATGTCAATTTTTTTTTATTTAATATATAAAATTACCTTTTATAGGATGTCTTGTATTTTTTCAATGATGTTTATGACCTTTATGAGGTGAATGGCTTTATGGATCTTATGAATGATGTCCTATTGCTGGTCATGTTTTAATATTTAGAAATTACCTTTTTCACTATTATTTTACTTTTGATCAGATGAATGTTACTTGTGTTTTAATCCAACCATAGAAACTACTAATTTTGTTATGGGTAAAGATCCAATTCTAAGGTGGCGATCCTACTTCGCTTGAAAATTAATTTGCTTCATCAGTTTGTTTTATTTGGAATATACCATTTGTTAGAATTGTCAGTTGATTGGAGGAGTGAAGCTAAATACCTATACACTTAGTTTAGGAGAACTTTTTTCAATATTGTATTTTAGACAATTAGTCATGCGAGTAATTTAGGAGCGCCTTTCTTGAATAGAGTCCAAACTAGTAATTTCTTTACTGTGAATAAACACATTTCTAAAGAACTTCATGGAACACCATCTAGAACAATTCCTTTCAAGGAGTACTCTCTTTTAGGATCACCAATTTCGAAGGTTGCCTTCTTTGAGGATAACTTTCCCCGAGCGACTTCTTCTTTTGTGGACATCTCGTCATTTGAGGGATACGTCATCTTTTTCGAGGAATATTATCTTGAAGACCTTTTTTTTTGTGATCATCTTGTTTAGGGAAACTTTTTGAAGACCTTCTTTGGTAATTACCTCTTCATACATCTCAATAGATGCCTACTCAGATTTTTGATGACAGTGTTTTGAGTCGTTGACCATCCTCCTAATAAGGATGGATAACCCCTGTAGAAGCTGGTTAACAACGTAATGAAAACAAAATGCACTCCCACAAATATTAGAAGGAATGATAAGTGTGTTGATGAAAAACTTCAACGTTCTCTAGTATTTTGAAAGATTAGAGTAAGACATATACCTTACAATACTTATAGCCATGCTGATAGTAAATTGTCCAAGAAAACTTCAAATTTATTAACAATGTTCAAACTTAGATTAGACATTGGGTCCCTTATGTATTCACATGTATAACATATATATGTGTGTGTATGTACATGTATATGTGTTTGTGTGTACATATATATATATATGTTGTACATATGTGTGTATATCTATATACATATTGATGTTCATTATTCTTCTTCATAGTTTACAAATATCCAAAATTTTAATCCTAGGCCCCATAGTTTAAGTCGTAATAGAATAGTGTTCAATTTTAACGCGAATTGCTCATGGAGAATCCCTACCCTCTCTGATTCGTGCAAAGGCAAAGCACACTACCTTATGAATGTTTTTAGTTTGGGAGAATTTTATATTTCTGACAAGCACATCTCCATTAGTAGTCAGCTAATATTTAGAACAGCTGAAGTGCAAAAGCACTGCGACACTAGAGAGGAGTAATTAGTTAGAGAGATTATATGTAGACAGCCCATTAATCTGAATCAAATTATCTAAAAAAAGTTTTGAATCAAATTGAAGATTGTTGAAGTAATGATCTGATTAAATCATTAATGAGCTTGGCCATATTAAGGAAAAGCCTATTAGGTCAATTTGAAAATTTCAGCCTAGAGTTTGTCATTGACTTCCTTCAGCCAAATGTATGCCAGCTGCAGGTGGATAAGAATGCTCACGGGAAATGTAAAGCAGCCAGATACAATTTAGAGCTCAAAGTAAGAACGTGAATTGGAGGTTCATGCCGAATTCAGTGTGAGGTTTATCATAATTTGTTTGGTCAGCTACGAAGGTGATTATTTGAATTTTTGAACTTTGGGGCGTCGCATGTGCATGAGTCAACCCATTGAAAACAAATAACTTTGATTTTCTTGAAATTCAATAACTTTGATTTTCTATATACAATGTATATGAAGTGATCTTTAGTGTTTTCTTTCACGAATTTAAATGCAATATTCTTGTTTACTTCTTTTATTTATTTCAAATAAACTTTAAATTTTAATAGTTTGGAGATTTTTATCATTTCCCTTGGTTTATATACATGCAAAAAGACACATCAACTTTTGTACTTTCTAATTGAATTTGGTTGTTCATGGCCATCACTAATTTTTGATGTTTTGTGATTTCTTATAATCAAAGGTCAGGATAGAGAGCAAAGAGGCCCTAACACTACTAAGCGTGGTGCTCCCCAGATGCCACTTCCGATTGATATACCCACTATGTCTTTGGCAGAGCTAAACAAGTTGACTGGTAATTTTGGCCAGAAGGCTCTAATTGGTGAAGGCTCTTATGGGAAGGTCTTTCATGTTACTTTAAGTACGGGAGAACTTGCTGCCATAAAGATGTTAGATCCTAGTGCCTCTCAAGAGCTTGATTCAGACTTCGCTGCTCAGGTGAATGTTATTTCATATTTTAAGAGTTCAGATGATTCAAAATAAAATTACATGTGAATGATTCAATCTCATTTAGTAACCAAAGTCCCGAAGTGGCTCCATGAAAGTTCGTGTTTATCATAATATACAAATTTAAAAATAATATAGCTGTAATGAAATGCATGAAGGTTTTGCTAAAAGTATTTATTAATGTTATAATATTAGAAGGCACATAAATACTTCTTATGTTGCATATTTGAAGCGGAAAATTCACAAAGTCTCATCCATATTAATAGATAAATATTTTTTTGCATATATATTGCATTGAAATACATTTTTAGTTTGGAGGTTATAAATTGTTTGAAAAATTAATGAAAACTTTAGATGATGGTTAAAGTTGAATATTTTGAGGGTAGTCTAGGTTCCTCATCTATCTCAATTATTTGGAATTGGCATTTTGAATATTTATTGTCTAATGCAATATGTCATTTTGATTCCAGTGTATCCTTTTTTGGTGTAATTTTTAAACATTGTTGGCCTACTTGTTTTGAATTTTGAATTTTGAATTTGGAGCGAATGGAAATCTAATCTACTTTCATTAAAGAGCCCAGACTTGCTTACGAAAAGTGGAAATGGAAGCAGATGAGTATTGAATGAATGGATACTTTGAAGGAGTATATTTATTCACTTGTTCATGATCATAGTCTTCTTTTTTACGAACCTGTCAAAATTTGTGGTTATGACAATAAATCTAGTTTAGTACTTGTGAAACGTTTAATTACTCGAATGTATCAACAGAATTCTTTGATTTCTTCGGTTAATGATTCTAACCAAAAAGGATTTTGTGGTCACAAGAATTATTTTTCTTCTAATTTTGCTTTTCAAATGGCATCAGAAGGTTTTGGAGTCATTCTGGAAATTCCATTCTCGTCGCGATTAGTTTCTTCCCCTGAAGAAATAAAAATACCAAAATCTTTTCATACCTTTTATATTAATGTTATAAACTTATCTTAATGCTGCAACTTATCTTAATGCTGCATCTTTCCCATATGTCATTTATGTTATACCATTTGAGCCTCTAGAATTTTATTTCTTTTACTCCTTATTATATAATAGTTTTTAACTTATTTTTCTCTAGTCTTAACATAATTCCTATTAATATTCTCTTTTATGCAACACCAAACTTTGTTATTAGTTATTTTTTATTGGGATAATGCTATCCAGACCCTAAGGTAGACCATCGATTTAACACAGGCCTATAAAAATGAAAACATGCTATCTGAGTTTTTCCTACCCAAAATATTTCAACGTGGGTCTCTCCCACTAAAATTTTTTTCACCATTAAATTGCTATTTAAAAAATTTGAAATATGCTTAGACATTGAAAATTACTATTATAAATAGGATATGGAGAAGAAGCAAGGGCTTAAGTTATTATAGCAATTAGGTAATTTTTAATACAAATATGTATTTTAATTTTTTATTAAAATAGCATTTTAATATTCAAAGTTAACATAATTCATCAAAATAGACCCACATGGTGGGAGAGACCCAAATGACATATTTTTATTTTTGTAAACCTGCATAGAATCGGGGGTCTATCTCAAGGGCCTGGATGGAATTACCTTTTTTTATTATCAATATTTTGAGCATGTAGCAATGCTGGCCATTTTGTACTTCATGGATTTTTAAAGTCTTCAATGCATTCTTTGATCTCATACAATGTTAATTGTTAATTTTCCATTTAAACCTTCCAGTTCAGCTCTATATTCATGTTCGCATCTATGTCCTTTTTTAATATTAGCATAAGATATCTAATCTGTCATAAATAGGTATTGTTCTTCCATTATTATTAATTAAAATGGTACAATTAGCTATCCACCTGATGTCAATAGTCACTATTTCTCATTCGGTATAGGTGAGATGTTTTGAGGACAAGTTGTTGGTGCTAGTGTTAACTGTGGTGGCTCTTCACCTTTGTTCAACTTACTATTGCTTGACTCCATATTGAGTGACACAGGAATCGAAACGATTTCATGCGACATCTTTCAAAAGGAACCTTTTTTAAGCCTTGTGTTATAGAGACCTTAGTACAACTTGGAGTTAATACAATGGACTCTCCTCCCTAGTCCAATTAGCTAATCATTGTTGAATGATTAAAACAAAGCATCCCTAATAATGAGAGTATAAAGGTGTTGTTGATCCAACAATTAGCACCTTGATACACAGGATATTAGACTATGTACTGCAGGATTTAACATGAGATCTTTCTCATGATTGCTATAAGCTCGGCAAATAACTAGATATTTAGAGAATGGCTAGTTCATCTCCTAGACCTGACTAGACCTAAAAAGATATCACAAAGAAAGAGAGAGCTTTCTCTTTGCACTTCTTCCTCAACTCCACTCTTTGATAACTCCGAAGGCTTCAGGCAAATAATTCGTTTGCCTCACTGAGTGAGGATTTTTTCACTGTAGTAGTTCGTCGCCAGTGGAAGGTCTATAAGATGCTCCAAGTGGTAGTTCTCAACTTCAGCAGAATCTCCCACTGATTCAAGTCCCTCTCAATTCTCTTTCCAGATATCTCCTATTTATAGGAGAGATGAATGACTTCTTGAAAATAGCAAGGGATGTGTTCTGGCATGCCATTCATCCTAGAGTCTTGTGGTCTTTCACTGAGCCCAAAGTTAATGCTCTGTTTGAGGTTGGCTTTGTCAGAGATTTGTGGTTGTTATGAATCCTTCTTGGATATTGCATTTACGAGCTGTTAGGTCCTATCGAGCAATTATTTGTTTGACTAGGTTTTTTCATTTTCAATTCTTCGACTTAATTGATGATTGTCCTGAAGATTCTTTCTTCAAGGGTTGCTTCTTCGAGTAGCCTTTTTGGGAAGGCCTTCTTTGACTTCCTCGTCATAAGGAGAGAGATCTAAAACTGGTTTCAGCATTTCTATCAATGGTAGATAGTTGTAATATTTCTTCTAATTTGTATCATATTCTTGGCCACGTTGATGTGAATATCTTCTTTTTCTCTTCCAACCCATTTTGCCTTTACCCCTTTAGTTAATTCCTGTTGAAGAAAACGTCATGTAATATATCAAGACGCAAGCTTTAGTTTTAATTTGCTTATGGTTTGGTTGATGCAGTTAGCGATGGTTTCCAGACTCAAGCATGATTACTTTGTCCAGTTATTGGGCTATTGTTTGGAGTCCAATAATAGGATTTTGGTTTACCAGTTTGCAACCAAAGGATCTTTGCACGATGTTTTACACGGTATAGTGGTATTTATTCTCTTCCAAGTAAATGCTTTTTTTCTGTAGAATGATTTTAATATTGAATTTCCATGACAGCTTTTCTAGTACTGGTTAATATATCCAGGGGGATCAATTTTTGATTAATAGGTTGGTTTCGTGTGTGACCTCGTCCCAGCTGAATCAGACCTGAACTTGAATGTGTGACTATCACCAATTCAAACCTAAGCTGAATGGGTTCTGGTCAGCCAATCTCGGCAAGAAATCTGATTTGAGGGCCCTACTTTATAGTTTCAACATAACATCGAGGGTCAATAAAAAAAAACATAAAATGGTGGGAAACAAGATAAGTACAATGTAACCTGTAAGCTTCTAATGACAATGAATTATCTCAAGAATTTCTAGAAGTCTATTCAACCCAAACCCAATGTTTATCTTAAATGTATTAATATAAACCCAAAATTTTCAATTAGATTCGGGTGAGGTTATGATATCAGATTCAAGCTTTACATTTTTAATATTTTTTGTTTTCAGGAAGGAAAGGAGTACAAAATGCTGAGCCCGGCCCTGTGTTAAGCTGGAATCAGCGAGTGAAAATTGCTTATGGTGCCGCAAGAGGGCTTGAATATCTTCATGAAAAGGTCCAACCTGCAATAGTTCATCGCGATGTCAGGTCCAGCAATGTTCTTCTCTTTGATGACTTCGAAGCCAAAATGGCCGATTTCAATTTGACAAACCAATCTCCTGACACTGCTGCCCGCTTGCATTCAACTCGTGTCCTTGGAACTTTTGGCTATCATGCTCCAGAGTAAGTAAGCTTGCTATGATCTCTATATGCTTTCATTAACAAATATTGCACATCTATATGGATCATATGTTCATCACTGGCAAGAAATCATGAAAAAATAGGGCAGATGCTGAGTTGAGGTTAAGCAAATCAGATTCTAGTCAAAACCTTAATGTTTGGCCTTGGATAGAGTTTAATTCAAGCAGATAGAAAATTTTTCTATTTCAAACTGATTTTGAGTTGATTTAAGTTGCTAGGTTGCAGATCTTACATCTCTAAACATGCAATGACAATATTATGCATAAGAGCTCTTTCACTGCACAAACACAAAAGTATCTGATATTACAAGAACATGATATGTAACTGAATGCACACATCAGTCAGACTTTTAAGTTGATTCAATTTCATTTTCTAGTTTACATCTACTAAACATGCATTAAACACATTATAAAATACCCTAATGTCATCCACTTACACTTATGACATGAATTCACAAAAGCCTGATATTACAGGAGCAAATATAAAATCTGCACACACATCGGTTGATTTTCCTAGTTGAATCCATTTCATTTGGATCTAGTCTGATTCGAATCAATAGGATTACACTATATGGTTTGGGTTGCACTTTTTTTATTCCTACCAATATATATGCTTGTTTTCCTTTTAAATTTTTTAAACAGGTATGCCATGACTGGGCAGCTGACTCAGAAGAGTGATGTTTATAGCTTTGGTGTTGTTCTGTTAGAACTCTTGACGGGTAGAAAGCCAGTGGACCATACTATGCCTAAAGGACAACAGAGTCTTGTAACTTGGGTAAGTTGTGACTTCTAAATACTACTTTCTTCCTCTTTTTTGTGGTGTATTTTCCGGTATAATTTGGTAGCTTAATGCTTTGTGTAGGCAACTCCGAGATTAAGTGAAGACAAAGTCAAACAGTGTGTGGATCCTAAGCTAAACAGTGATTATCCACCAAAGGCTGTTGCCAAAGTATGCACCTGCACCTACCTTTTAAGTATTTACTTACTGTTTACACTCGTGAAACATTTTTTTTATTCTACAATTTCTTTACCTTTTCCTTCTAAATAATTCTGATAAACTAATTTCAATTAACAAATCATAGTGAATTACATTTTTAGAATCCAATTCTTTGGGGTTACATATAAACCCCTCAATTCTTTTAAACTTTACAAAACAGTTCTTTGAGTTAATGATAGTAGGAGGCTGCATTAAAATATTTGAAAGAGAATTATATATATGCCACTAAAATCTTTCATATTTTTTCATTTTTGACACAAATTTTCATATTTACTTTCAGGCACTAAAATCTTATAAATATTATATAAAATGACATCCATCAGTTATCCAAACATCTTTAGTGAATATTCTATTTGTATGATGATGAATACATATTCAAATATCTTTATGGTATTGATGTAGTTTGGGATTAAAATTTCTAAATCCTAATTAATGCAAAGCTACTCATCTAAATGGTGATTAGAGAGCTTCACGTTGAAGTTAAAGAGAAAAATTAAACCTTGAAATACTTTGGTCTCCTCCTGCATGTTGGCAGATGAAATTCATACAATCCCAATCTTCAATTAAGTTTCAAAGTGGTGTCACAAGAAAGCCCTAAACTATGGCAATCCCTCCAAATTGTAGTAATAATTTGGGAGAATTAGTATGGAATTAAGGCAAATAGGCATAACTGTAATCCATCCGTGAGAAACATTCCAACAATCACCCAAATTCAAAAGAAACAAAGGGTAATAGGTTTTTATATGTAGATCAAACAAAACATGGGGAAATCAAGGACAATGGAGAGGGAAAACTTAAAATTCATAAACAAGCTACACATTGATCAAAAAAAAAATGATGCAATAATGCGCTAGGGGTAGCATTGGACAAAATGATCTGGAATCCATTGTGAATCGATAGCTATCTCATATTTGAATTGATTGGCATTGCACCAATCTCCTTGATTGACATGCCGATGTAAACTCCACATGGTGGTCCACTCGCAATGGCGATGATAACAAGCGGTGCAACAAGGGTAATGACAGAGCCTACTCGAGCCCCTTTTAGGCTTTATCTAGGGAGTGATAGCTGCAGGATTGCAATGATAATATCGGTTGCATGCTTAGCAGCAGCAGCAACAGCGTCAATGCATAGTATCGACTACGCGACAAGAGAGGTAGCAAACTGACTCACTCAAGCCCCTCTTGGGCTCAGTCAAGGGTGCAACGATAGTAGGATTGCAATGGCAGTAGTGGTTGCCTGCACGATGGTGGTTGTGGCGGGAGAAGGCCGACAGCAGTAGCAAGGAAGGTCCAACGACCAAGACGTAAGTCTTTCTCTTACTGATTTAGGATTTCTTCAATAATGGTTCCCAAATCTCTACTCAGATCGTGTCATATACAAATGTTTTCCTTTAGTATCAACCGTTAATCCCTAGCTACTTGGTTCTACAGCACTAATTAAAGGGGTCTAATCCTGTTCATGCAAATGAGATCAAAAAGATCCAATGATAGAAGAAGAAGGGGGGAAGGGGGATTGTTAGTTGGGCCAAGTTTTTGCCCAACTGCCCCAAAACCCAATAAATTCTCAAAATACATAACTCACTCTCTAAGGCTAACATCTACACGTGATAAATTTTCTAGCACAAAAGCAAAATAAAACAAAGCCCATATAACATATAAAAGCAAAACAAAATATGCAGGACTACACTGAAATGTAGTCCCTGTTCTTGGTGCACTGTCAAAGTTGATATCCGAAACGCTTCCTATCAGATATGCCATAGTGAATCAACTGCATGTCATGCATCTACAACCTAGACGTCTTTGAACTCCTCTACCAATATTACATTGAGGTGCTTAAATATGTATTTATATAATTGACAAAAGATTCCAATAGATGTGCTCAAATTAATATTTCTTAAAGTTGCCAATATAACCAACAGAAGGCTTTATAATATTTACAAGATTTTAGTGGCCTATATGTAATATGAAACTTTTGGTGTGAAGATGTAAATATGAAATTTTTCGTATCAAATATTAAAATATTTCTTTTAGTGACATGTATGTAATTCTTCTGAGATTTAGATTAATACTATCCAATAATTATACATTAAGCTTTAGTTTATTCAATTTATGTATAAGTGTTTTCAGTTCTTTTAAACATTGGATACCAACATAGGTATTAGAGCTGGTAACTACTATTGTGCCTCTAGGTGGTTGAGTGGACTTTTACATACTCTTAAAGAATCACTTAGAGCTGGTAACTAATAGTTAAAATGGCCCATTAGATGTGGAATGACCAATGTGAATTGATATTCATGTGAGGAAGATATTTTTAGGAGTGTAAACGAAAAATTATTCTGTATTGATATTAAACAACTTATGAGCGTGTTGCTATGAAGTAACTTTTTCTCTCCCTTACAAACTGCGGGAGTCAAATATGTGTTTCACTAAAATTTCAGGACATTTGTGATATTTTCCATTGTTGTATTGCTTTTGCTTGCTGCCTTCCCTGTCTGAATTAGAAATGAGTCATGTTTTATTTGCAATCCAGACAAAGTAAACCCAATTAATCGGCAAAAACATATCGGGGAATTTACATCTGTCACTCTCAAAGAAGTTTGTTTGCAGGTGGTACCCTCTAAGTCCAATATTTATAGGTGACACCCCCTAAGTCCAATATTTACAGACAACACCCTAAACAGAAGTTAAAGTGGTGGTATTGTCTGCAAAAATAGGGGGTTAAATATTGAATTAGGAGGTGCTACTTGTAAATATTTGACCTAGAGGGTGATGCCTGTAAAAAAAAGGCTTCTTTTGGGGTGACAAATGTAAGTTTCTTAAAAATATAATATTATATTAATCTCATATTAATTTGATACCATGCTATAATACATTATGTGATAATTTTTTTTTCCACAAGTGATATTCACATTCTATAGGAATTTGGGTGTAAATTGTTGTCAATTTCTTATAGAACAGATGAATCCTTTATTTTTTTTGTTATCAGCATTATTCATATTCCTTCATGTTGACATCTCTGAATGTTATTGCAATACAGTTGGCAGCTGTTGCGGCGTTGTGTGTGCAATATGAAGCTGATTTTCGGCCAAATATGACTATAGTTGTGAAGGCACTGCAGCCTCTTCTCAACAGTAGACCTGGAACAGAAGACTAATGCTGTACTTTTCCATAAATGATCTTAAATATTGAAGTTAATTAAATTTTTTTATATAGCTATAATATCATATAAATAAAATCAACACTTTTATCTATATGATTATTGTCACATAAAAATTTTAGTTGAATTTTAAGTTTAAGATCATTTATGGAAGCCATAAAGTATAAAAATCTTGGCCTTACCTCAAGTTTGTCATCTAATTCAATTTGGTTGGCTCCGCCGTGATTCAATCCTACGTTTTAATCAACATTTTTTATTATTTAAAGTCTATTTATTTATTTATTTATTCTTTTTTTAAAGCCCATGTATTTATTTCTTGAGCCTGTAAAATGATTGTTAACATAGAAATTAAAATATATTTTGCTATCCTTTCAATATTCTCATACATGTCACTAAGGGATGTTGCACTCTTTGATTTTGATGACAACAATTAATTTAGTTGTTATAAACTAATCCTCTTGCTTAGTGTATTAACATGTTGCATTATCTCATTTGAGGATGTAGTTCAAATTAAAGTCCAGAGAAAAGTGTGATCTTACTGGAATCTTTTTATTTTCTTTTCTAGGACAATCATGTAAGCATGTGCATATTTGCTAAGGTTTTTACTCGAGTTTTTTTCTTTTGGTTTTCTAATTAAGAAAATCTTATTTTCTTTCGTATTTATAGTATTTGATTATTTAAGCAAAAAATCTTCTCAACCTATTCATGATAAGTAATTTGAATTGAGAGTATAATTCACTCAATCTATTGATTTAAGTTTGAAGCTTAACTCAAAACTCAATACTTATCATATATTAGGTTAAAAGTTGGTTTAGCTTAACACATTCTCATGCCTATGATAGATGCCTACATGGTCATTGATTGGTCTTCTTTTTTAGTATATGGCAACACATAACCTATTGGTTAATACCCATGTATTTTTCAAAAGGTTGCATAAGCCATATCAATCCAAATCAAGAGCCATCATTCCTTTCCCTTGTAACTTGGGTTTTGTTTCTCCAATGATATCTTAGCTTGTGTTCTGACATTTTGCAGCTTACCGTTTTTTGAAAAGCCTGATTTGTTTTGTGATAGCCACCATGTTAAAATATTGAGGCATGCTTCTTCTATTTTTTTTTATTCTTCATCCACTTAGCTATGTCTCTTTGTGTTGGCTAAGTGCAACAAGCCTACAATCACAAAGGACAAAAGGACTGTTTGCTTCTCTCTCTTTCCAACGAAAAAATTTTTGCATCTTTTTAAGCTTATGCGGTTTTTCTTCAACACGAATCTCTCCAATACGGTTTTTCATTCTGCACTCTCTGTTTTTGGAGAACACAACTCACCTTCTCCTCTCAAGCTTTCACTCGTTTTTGCTCTCCCAAAGCCATATTTGCAAAACACTTGAAGGAGATTTCAAAGAAGGAGATTGTGGTATTTCTTAAGTGAAAAGAAACTGAAATTTTTCTGGTTCTTTTTGTTTCTTGCTTCAGAAATTTATATTGCTGCAATTTTGGTTTTTGGTTTGCTGTGAATCTTGTTTCTTGAGTTATTACTTATTGAGATTCACCAAACTCTTGTTTTTCCTCTTGTTATTCCTACTGAAGGCTCATATTGTGTCTTACTTTCTTAAGCTACCAAAATAATTTTCACTCACTACTTAGCATTAGCTTTTTCGGAATTATTCAAGTAGATCCTTGGTAATTTGCATGTGCATAGAGTGCCTCATTGTAATATTAATTTTTGTATATGCATTATAATTTAAGTTAGCTAGTCTAGCAAAATCTTTCCTTCCTTTCTCCTTTTCCCTAGTGGAGGATTGTAGGTTTGCTCAGCTTTAGTTCCTGCAAAAAGCTGTAGGATTGAAGGTTTGCTTGGTTTTGGTTCCTTGAAAAAGCCATAGGGTTGTACTGGGTTTATTCGTCTTTGGTTCCCATAAAAAGCCGAGGTTTTAGTGAAATTCTCATTCGAGGTGCGTGGGGAGTGGACGGAAGGCCGAACCACTATAAATCTCTTGTGCCTTTTGTGTGATATATTTTTTATTGTTTGCTCTTCTCCTTTGTTAATTTCGTTATTTTTGCACTGAGTTCTATTTCTCAAATTGACCTCACATTCTGGCGGTGCTCTATGTTCTGACTGTTCTGCAGACCTATTTGTTAAATCAACCTCTCAGCATTAATTGAATTATTTCTTAAGTTTATTGCTTTAATTTAATCTTAAAAATTTTATTATTCCCAATTCACCCCCCCCCCCTCTTGGGAAGCCTCTGGGCCAACTAAGTGATTACAGGACTAATCGCCTAGAGTCGATCCATGACTCTTCCCACTCGTATTCCTGATGATGCCATATGTGAGGGGCTTTCGGCAAATCGTCCACCTCTCTTCAAAAGTCAACACTATAATTTCTGGAAGAGAAGGATGATGATCTACTTGCAAGGAATGGACATTGAATTATGGGAGGTCACAAGGAAGCCCTTTGTGATTCTCATAAAAGAAGACAAGGTCACTCCTAAAGAATTTGCCAATTTAGAGGTTGAGAAAAGAGATTGACACAATTAAATGCCAAAGCACTCAACCATCTATAATGCAGATTGTCTCCAAGTGAATTCAATCGCATTTGTAATCTTAATACGGCTTATGAGGTATGGTCTAAACTAGAACTCACCTATGAAGGTACCAATCAAGTTAATGAATCAAAAATTAACATGTTGATTCATGATTATGAATTATTTGACATGCACCTGAATGAATCTATCAAGGATATGTTCACTCGTTTTACTAACATTACTAATGATCTTATTTCTCTTGGAAATATATTGTCTAATGAAGAACTTGTTAGAAAAATTTTAAGGTGTCTTCCTAGAGATTATGATGCTAAAGCAACGGCTATCGTGGAAGCTCGCGATCTCTCCACTCTAGAACTCGACATGTTGTTAGGTTCACTAACAACATATGAGCTAGAAATGAAAAGAAAAAGGAAGAAGAATGAGGAAGATGAAAGTGCTAAGAAAAAGAAGACTTTAGCTCTAAGAGTCTCTTCTTCTACTTCAAGTGCTAGTGACACCAACTCAAGTGAAAATGATGAAGAAAAGCTCAAAGATGAAATAGCCTTAATCTCAAGGCGATTTGATACCCTCATGAAGAAAAAGAGATATTTGTTTTATCGCTCATAAAGAAAGTCGTTCAAAAACAGAGAGAACAAAGAAAATACTCTAAAGGCCAAGGAGGATGATGTCATTTGCTACAAATATAATAAACCAGGACATATAAAGCCAAATTGCCTTCTTCTTAAGCCAAGAAAGTCAAAGAAAAAGAAGGCTCTTGTAGCCACTTGGAGCGACTCAGATGAAAGTTCATCATGTGATGACAAAGAAGAAGTGGCCAATTTGTGCTTGATGGCTGACGTTGATGACGATGAGGTTGAATCTACAAATTCAGTAAATGAACTACCTCTTACTTATAATGAATTGGAAGAGAACTTAGTTGATCTCATTCATGGTTATGAAAAATTAAAAAATAGATATTTTTCTTGAAAAATACTCATAGCTCATGTGACTCTCTTTGTATAGAATTAAAGAAAAAAAAATAATGATCATACTTTAAATAATAATGATCTCAGCATGATTGTTACTAAAGTATCAAAAGAAAATGAGATGCTTAAATTTAAGAATATCATGCTTAAATCTAGATGCATGCTTACCGTAAACAATGCTTCTTATGAAAGAAATAGAAAGCATGCAAGAAATAATTCCCAAAATGCCTGTCAAACTCATGTGCATATTCCACCACATGTTATTTGTAATTTTTGCCAAAAGGATTGACATGTTGCTTATACTTGCAAAATTAGAAAAGTCATGTTGGCATCTAAAAACTCATCTTATGTTTGGATTCCGAAAGGCTTATCACAAGTTGATTATGTTGCTACTACTAATCATATAGGACCCAAATTTGTTTGGGTACCTAAAATCAAAGCATAAGACTTTTGTATAGGTATGTCTCCACAGTGGGACCAGTGGAGGTATGTGGCTCTTGGATAGCGGATGTTCTAGTCATATGATTGGAGATAAATCAAAATTCATCACGCTAAAATCAAGAAATGGAGGGCTTGTAACCTTTGGTGACGATATCAAGAAACGCATTATCGGAATTGGTAAAGTCGGTAAAGATTCCACAACTTCCATAGATAATGTCCTTCTTGTTGATGGTCTTGCATATAATTTGCTTAGCATATCCCAATTATGTGATAATGATTATGATATTTTATTTGATGCTTCTAAATGTCTTATCAAGCAGAATAATGTTATTATGTTTGTAGGAAATAGATATAATAATATTTATCAAGTTGATCTTGGTTCAATTATTTGCAATGAAATAAAATATTTAGCATCTCATGTCAATGATTCATGGCTATGACATAGAAGATTAGGACATGCCAGCATGCATACCTTGCATAAAATCTCTAAATTAGATTTCGTTAAAGGTCTACCTAAAATTGCATTTGATAAAGATAGACTATGTGATGTATGTTAATTAGGAAAACAAACTAGGGTTTTATTTAAGTCTAAGTCTGCTATCTCTTCATGCAAACCATTTGAATTGTTGCATATGAACCTATTTGGACCAATCAGAACACTTAGTCTTGGTGGTAAGAAATACTGTCTAGTGATTGTAGATGATTATTCTAGGTTCTCTTGGTCATTATTTCTTGCTCATAAGCATGATGCATTTCATTCCTTTAAATCTTTATATAAGCGTATCATGAATGAAATTGGTCTTAATGCTTTATCCATCCGTAGTGATCATGGCAGCGAGTTTGAGAATGAACGGTTTGAATCCTTTTGTGAAGAATGTGGTATCTCACATAACTTCTCGGCTCCTCGAACACCTCAACAAAATGGGGTTGTGGAGAGAAAAAACCGAACACTTATTGAGATAACACGATCAATGCTTCATGAGCGTGGACTTCCTAATTACTTCTGGGCTGAAGCAGTAAATACACCTTGCTATGTTGTGAACCGTGTTACTGTTTGCTCGATACTGAAAAAGACCCCTTATGAATTATGGAAAAGTCAAAAACCGTGTTGAACTCTTTGATTTTGATGACAATAATTAATTTAGTTGTTATAAACTAATCCTCTTGCTTAGTGTGTTAACAGATTGCATTATCTCATTTGAGGATGTAGTCCAAATTAAAGTCCAGAGAAAAGCGTGATCTTACTGGAATCTTTTTATTTTTTTTTCTAGGACAATCATGTAAGCATGTGCATATTTGTCAAGGTTTTTACTCGAGTTTTTTTTTTGGTTTTCTAGTTAAGAAAACCTTATTTTCTTTCGTATTTGTCTTGGTTAATTGTTCAAGCAAAAATCTCAACCTATTCATGTTAAGTAATTTGAATTGAGAGTGTAGCTCACTCAATCTATTGATTAGAGTTTGAAGCTTAACTCAAAAATCAATACTTATCATATATTAGGTTAAAAGTTGGTTTAGCTTAACACAATTTCATGCCTATGATAGATGCCTATATGGTCATTGATTGGTCTTCTTTTTTGGTATATGGCAACACATAACTTATTGGTTAATACTCATGTATTTTCCAAAATGTTGCATAAGCCATATCAATCCAAATCAAGTGCCATCATTCCTTTCCCTTCTAACTTGGGTTTTGTTTCTCCCATGACATCTTGGCTTTGTTTTGATTGCTTGCAGCTTACCGTTTTTTTTGAAAAGCCTGATTTGTTTTGTGTGATGGCCACCATGTTAAAATATTGAGGCATGCTTCTTCTATTCTTTTTTATTCTTCATCCACTTAGCTATGTCTCTTTGTGTTGGCTAAGTGCAACAAGCCTACAATCACAAAGGACAAAAGGACTGTTTGCTTCTCTCTCTTTCCAACGGAAAAATTTCTACATCCTTTTAAGCTTATGCGATTTTTCTTCAACACGAATCTCTCCAATACTTTTTTTCATTCTGCACTCTCTGTTTTTGGAGAACACAACTCACCTTCTCCTCTCAAGGTTTCACTCATTTTTGCTCTCCCAAAGCCATATTTGCAAAACATTTGAAGGAGATTTCAAAGAAGGAGATTGTGGTGTTTCTTAAGAGAAAAGAAGCTGAAATTTTCATGGTTCTATTTTATTTCTTGCTTCAGAAATTTATATTGCTGCAGTTTTGGTTTTTGATTTGCTGTGAATCCTGTTTCTTGTGTTATTACTTATTGAGATTCACCAAACTCCTGTTTTACCTCTTGTTCTTCCTGCTGAAGGCTCATACTGTGTCTTACTTTTTTAAGCTACCAATATAATTTTCACTCACTATTTAACGTTAGCTTTTTAGGAATTATTCAAGTAGACCCTTGCTAATTTGCATGTGCATAGAGTGCCTCATTGTAATATTAATTCTTGTATATGCATTGTAATTTAAGCTAGCTAGTCTAGTAAAATATTTTCTTCCTTTTTCTTTCTCCCTAGTGGAGGATTGTAGGTTTGCTTGGCTTTGGTTCCTGCAAAAAGCTATAGAATTGAAGGTTTGCTTGGCTTTGGTTCCTTGAAAAAGCCATAGGGTTGTACTGAGTTTGTTTGGCTTTGGTTCCCATAAAAAGTCGGGGTTTTAGTGAAATTCTCATTCAAGGTGCGTGGAGAGTGGACTAGGTGGAAGGCCGAACCACTATAAATCTCTTGTGCCTTTTGTGTGATATATTTTTTGTTGTTTGCTCTTCTCTTTTGTTAATTTCGTTATTTCTGCACTGAGTCCTATTTCTCAAATTGACCTTGCATTCTGGCGGTGCTCTGTGTTCTGACTGTTCTGCAGACCTATTTGCTAAATCAACCTCTCAACATTAATTGAATTATTTCTTAAGTTTATTGCTTTAATTTAAACTTAAAAATTCTATTATTCTCAATTCACCCCCCTCTTGGGAAGCCTCTGGGCCAACAAATCGAACATTTATCATCTTCGCATGTTTGGTTGCAAATGCTTTGTGCTGAATAATGGTAAGAATGATTTAGGTAAATTTGATTCTATATCCGATGAAGCTATTTTCTTAGGATACTCTTCAACTAGCAAAGCGTATTGTGTTTATAACACGAGATCTATGTTGGTTGAAGAATCCATTAATGTTGAATTTGATGAATCTAATGCCAACTCTCCAAAGAGAGATGATGATTCTATTGAAGGAATAGGTCTTGAGAAGCTAAGTTTGGAAGGCGGAGAAACAAAAGCTAAAGAAGAATCTCATCATGATTGTATTCACACTCATGGAAAGGAAGAAAGTGTGAATGAGTTGAACTTGCCATTAGAATGGAAATTCAAAAAGGCTCATCCTCCAGAGTTAATAATTGGTGATCCATCACATGGAGTACGCACTAGAGCTTCCTTCCAAAATGAGGTAATTCATTCCGCTTTTATCTCTCAAATTGAGCCAAAGTCCTTCGAAAAAGCCGAGAAAGATGAGTTCTGGATTCTTGCCATGCAAGAAGAATTAGAACAATTCTCTAAGAATGATGTTTGGGATCTAGTATCACGTCCCAAGGGTCACTCCATAATTGATACAAAATGAGTTTTTCGAAATAAGCTTGATGATTCCGGTGTTATTATTCATAATAAAGCCCGTTTGGTTGCTAAGGGATTTACTCAAATCGAAGGGATCGATTTTGATGAAACCTTTTCACCTGTTGCTCGGTTAGAGGCTATTCGCCTTTTGCTTTCATTTGCCTGCTATAAAGATTTTTGATTATTTCAAATGGATGTCAAGAGTGCATTTCTTAATGGCTTTATTAACAAAGAAGTTTATGTCGAGCAACCACCCGGTTTTATCGACTCTTTTTTTCCGAATCATGTATTTAAACTCAAAAAAGCTCTATATGGCTTGAAGCAAGCACCCCGTGCTTGGTATGAGAGATTAAGTAAATTCCTTGTGGACAATGGTTTTATCAAGGGACAAGTTGATACAACACTGTTTACAAGAAAATATGATGAAAATTTCATTGTTGTACAAGTATATGTGGATGATATTATTTTTTGTGCTACTAATGTATTCTTGTGTGAGGAATTTTCCAAGTGTATGTCTAGGGAATTTGAAATGAGCATGATAGGAGAACTTAACTTCTTTCTTGGATTGCAAATCAAACAACTTCCCAATGACATCTTCATTTGTCAAAGCAAATATACAAGAGAGCTTCTCAAAAAGTTTGGCATGGATAAATCAAAACATATTGACACTCCAATGAGCTCATCTACAAAGTTAGAAAAGGATGAAAAAGGTAAGAGTGTAGATGAAAAGCTTTATCGAGGTATGATTGGATCATTACTTTATTTAACCGCTAGTAGATCAGATATCATTTTTAGTGTCTGCATGTGTGCTCGTTTTCAATTGTCTCCTAAAGAATCCCACTTAACTGCAGTTAAGCGGATCTTCAGGTATTTAGTTGGCACTCACTCTCTTGGTCTTTGGTATCCCAAAGAAAGCACATCAAACTTGATAGGATATTCCGACACTGACTTTGCAGGTTGCAAAGTTGATCGTAAAAGCACATCTAGCACTTATCAATTTTTTGGCAATGCTCTTGTGTCTTGGTCTAGTCGTAAGCAAAATTCTATCGCGCTATCGACGGCCGAAGCAGAGTATGTGGCGACAGGTAGTTGTTGTGCACAACTACTCGACTCATCTAATGGATGGAGGATTTGAAGATGTGAAGAGAGGGAAGCGACAAATCTCTTGAGGGTGCTCTGTTGTTGGCAGGAGTGTAATAGATTAGTCTAAAATGTGGGTTTTCCTCAGTTGAGAAAGATGTTGATACTATTACACTAGTCGTCTAAGTTCTGAAGCCTTCTATTTTTCTTTGATTCTTTTGTATGTCCTGTATCCAATAGAGAGACATGTGAGAGAGCAAGGAAAATTAAATTTGTAACAAGTTTTATCTTTAATGAAATATATTTTCTTTCAAAAACTTATTCTGGATGAATTCTGCTTGTACTTTTATCTTTTCTTTCGTGTTTGAAGAAGGTACCACGAGGTTCAAAAAGAGAAAGACAAGAATTCATAGGTATGAAAGTATAAAGCCAATGATAAATTCTAAGTTAGAAGATGAAGCTAGCTATCGTCGTGCACGAGATTATGAAATATCGAACAACGATAGTTAAAAGAGCAAAAAGAAAAGTGGGGTCATCCTGAAACATCGTGCAAGACACCAAAACAATATGCAGGGAAGAGGCGCTTCAATATCTGTGCACTGCTTCGAATTCTGAACCTGTCAGAAAAATAGACGGCCGGATCAGGCCCGCGCGTTGATCGATGAGATCAGACGGTCAGAAGACAGAAAGACACAACTATTCCCCGTAAGGCCTATCTTAAAGAGGGAAGTTGAAACATTTGCCCCCTTCAAAACACTAAGAGAGGAAGAAAATTCCCTGATCTTGCTCACCGCAAAACCTAGCAATGGGGGGAAGATTGAGTGGGCAGAGTTGGCCGTCCAGTTCGAGAACGACACCAGCTATCAGGAAAGTCTCCTGATGGAGCATGAAGTGCTAAACGCAATGAAGGGATTTAGGGGAAATCCTGACCTCATGGTCATTCAGCTTGCCGCCGAGTTCCGTCCAAACAGACCCCCAGACAGAGCGGTGTGCGTTTACCGGGCTCAAGTGGAGTACAGAATGATGCTTCCTCCACAGCCAGAGTTCAGAGAGATCCTGAACTCCTACCAAATTGGGCTGGCGCACCTTTCCCCCAACGTCGTCGCATACATATACTCCTTCCTGAAGCTACTGTAGGCCCAGGAGATACCATGGAGTCTGACGCTGTGTAGGGGCCTATTTAGCTCGATGGCGGTGCCCGGATACGGCGGATGCTTGGCGCTGAGGTCAAAGACGAGGAAGGCGCTATTCTCCAGGGCGAGTAGTTCTCACTCAGACTGAAGGGACTACTACTTCTTCGTAGGTGGGGATTTGGGGATCCCCCTGAAGCCCAGGATCTGCCCACCTGAGTTTATTGGAGATGCCAGGTGGATGGTAGGAGTAGGGACATTGAAGAACCTGGAGAAGATGAAGGGGCAGAACTGGCCCCTGAAGGACTTCCTCAGGCACGTGAAGAACGACATATCATTGTACGCGCAAGCGTTGGGATATGCCGTTTTCAAGGAGACGGTTCCACCCCTTGGCATGGTCCTGATGAAGAGGGCCAGGAGGGGACAGCCCTCGCCATCCAACTCAGCAAGGAGGTCACTGAGGTGGTGGAGCAGGGAGAGATAGTGGTTCCAGAGCCAGTTTGTGGCGAAACCGCCGTCTACGTGGTATCCTCCTCAGAGGATACCACGGTCGACAGGAAAACTCTGGCCGAGATGATGGAAGAGGCAGGCAAAGGGAAAGAGCCTGCCACATCGGCCAAGCCCAAGGTGGTCCCCAAAGATAATAAGGGGATCGTCATTAGGGAGAAAGAAGGAGAGAAGAAGGCTGAAGAGAAGGGCCAAAAGAGAGGAGAAGAAGCAGAAGTATAAGGGGCGACTGTGAGTCCCAGCCTGGAGTTGGTGCTGAAGGAGGTCCCTAAGAGGAAGAAGGACCCCAGAGAGAAGAAGAGTCCAAAGCCCCCTTCGAAGAAGGGAAAGACTGCGAAGGAAGGTTAGTTGGCTGCCAAAGGGGCATATGATTAGCAGCGAAGTATTGACCCTCCCTACCACATCAATTTTGCAGGGAGATTTGGACACGATGTTTGCGGATCGCCGTGGGAACGAAAGGAGAGATGAGAAAACTCCTCCTGCTCTCCCAACAATCGATGGAACGAAACTGCGAACCCCCTGGAGACTTGGGACTGGCAGTAGGAGGTGGCTTCGTCACCAAGGATCTAGAGGATAGGATGGAGAAAGTCTCGACGCCAGATGCCTATGCCCAAGTAACGAACAGGCTGTTTGCTGTGAGAATCTCTAAAACCCTATTTTTCTATTACTTTCTGTTTAAGTTGTGTTGACTTCGCTTCGTCTTTCCGGCGCTCGCTCGCTCGCTTGCCTCTGCTTCTGAATAAGACCTTAAAGACGGAGGAACAAGTGCTCGAGCAAAGTGGCCAGCTTCACCAACGAGACTAAGAGATTGAGGCCTTGAAGGTCCAGCTTGCTGTAAAGTCTTCTCAGCTTGACGCCCTGCAGGAGGACAAGGCTAAATTGCAGAAAGAGTTTGCAGTCTATAAGTCTGCAATGGGCGCGTTGAAGGTTAATAACAAGGCCCTTCGAGAGAAGCTGGACAAGGTCGCTGAAGACCAAGAGGCATCATTGCGGAGAGATCTGCAGCAGCTGTAAAGGCCTACAAAACAAGCTTACCCTGCAGAAAGGAGAGGTTAGATGAGATCAAGAGGGCATGAGAAGGATTGACCTCCACTCTGATTCAAGGGGGCAAGATTACTGCCAATGATCTTGCAGAAGTGAAACCCTTTTCTTGTCTAGCCGTTGATCCTATTTACAAAGAAGAGGGATTGGACTTAACCGACGACCTCACCCAACAGATGTTTGATCTTTTGGATGGGGAGAGTGAAGACTAACCCATCTTCTTGTAAAATGAGTGAATTGTAACCTTTACTTTGTACTTTGAAATTGAAAGAATGAAAAAAGCTTGTTTTCTTTTGCATACCTGTTTATTCTACTGTGTATGAACTGAACATGTACCTTTGTATGAAGTTTGAAATACTCTGACTGTGACTTTATGAGAACACCCTTTATAACGAGTTAATAATAAAGGACTTTGAATCACATAAAGCATCTCAAATTGAACTTTGAAATTACTTCTTTGCACATTGTTTGCCCAAAGGACTTAGGTCAGTCTAAAACATCGTAAACAACGTTCGAACTTGGGGCATGTGCTAGTCGAGTAGATAGAGTACTTGGAGCTTTTGGAGTCGTACTTTTTTATATTCCTGCACAAGGAAGAAGTAATGATAATAGTGGATGAATTATCTGACCTGATGCCAAAAGAACTTGGATCGTCTAAAACATCGTATATGATGTTTGTACATGAGGCATAGGCTAACCTCCTTTGGGGTGGATCCTAATGGGAAGAGTGCATTTGAAAATATAATATCGAATTCGACTTGAAATCATACTCCTTTACGCATCTGCATAGGAAAGAAGTAATAATAGTAGTGGAGATCCTGCCTAGAAGGAGTTATTTGACCCAATGCCAAAAGGACAGAGCGTCTGAAACATCGTGGACGAGATTTGTACTTGAGGCATGGGCTGACCTCCTTTAGGGCAGATCCTAGTGGGAAGCGAAGGTACTCTGCTTAGAGGGGACCTATATCATGAGTAGATAGCAGGGACTGCTATAAGGTTACGAGCGGGCCTTCTGGCCTTTCGCTAGCCAGATGGACTTATGGAAGGGTCCCAAATGTAAGTAGGAGACCCCGCCTGCCAGGCATAACTAGGCCCGGTGACCTCTGTATATGAAGAGTGAGTATAATAAACTATCGTGTACAAGGTTTGGAAACCTCGGGTACGATAGCCGAAGAGTTTGAGGTTAGGATCATACCTGCCACACGATGCCTAAGCAATAGATAATAGGCCAGTCATATTTTGGGCAATATGAATACCTCAGCATGAATCATCAAGCATTAGATTAATATCACAAGAACCCCTGAGTTTAGAAGAAATCCAGATGTGCATTGAAAGAATCCAGATGTATATTAATAAAGAATATCCATGAATAAGAGATTCCAGATGAATCTGCTCAAAGGAATTCTGTGTGAATAAAGAATAGATTGTCGCTTTGATTTAAGCATAAAATTTCTTTAGATCATCTCCGCTCCAAGTCCTGGGGAGTTGAGTGCCTTCGGAGATCATGAGATAGTACGCGTTAGGTCCTACAACCTCGCGTACGATGTATGGGCCTTCCTAATTGGGCTCAAGTTTGGGAACTCCCAAGTTGCTGCCAGCAAGAAGTCATTGTTTGAGGACCAGATCGCCTTGGGCGAAGTCTCTGAGGTTGACCTTGCGATTGAAGTATCGTTCAACCCAGCGTTTATGCTCCAAACGCTTGAGTGCGGCCAATTGTCTTTTCTGTTTCAAGAGATCCAGATCAACCCATCGTGAATCATCGTTCTCATTCATCCAGTTTGTAAATTTTCAGGATCGAAGTTAGCTGCAGCCTCTATTCTGAGGGAGAAGTATTCCAGCTCGACAGGTATGACTGCGTCCATTCCGATGAACAGGGAAAAAGGTGATTTCTGTGTGACCTCAGAGGGAGCTGTATTGTAAGCTCAAAGAGCGCCTGGTAGCTCTTCTGGCTAGCGGGTTTTGGCACCGTCCAGGCGCTTCTTTAAAATGTTCAGAATATTTTTGTTAGCTTCTTCTGCCTACCCATTAGTATGAGGATGCCAAACAGGTGCATAATTGAGGTTGATCTGATGCTTGCCACAGAAGTGATGGATCCGCTGATTGGCGAATGGAGTACCATTGTCTGTAATGATTGTCATGGGCACACTATACCTGCAGACGATGTTAGCCCATAAGAAATTTTTGACGTTCTGAGAAGTAGGCAAGGGCGAGCTTTTCCAGCGTTGGGTATCTTGTTTCTGCATCAAGAAGTATATGAATGATATAGAAAATAGGGCGGTGGATCCCCTTATTATCGTTCATGAGGACAGTCGAGACCGCTGCGTCCGATGCCCCAGGTAAAGAGAGCGAACCTCCCCCGCTTCTGGTGCTACAAGCATTAGTGCAGTTGTAAGATATCTATTCAGCTCTGTGAAGGCAGCTTCACATTCATCAGTCCACTGACCCTTTTTGCCCTAGCAAAAACACCGGAAGAACAGTAAACACTTATTACTAGCTTTGGAAATGAATCTCCCCAGGCTATTGATACGGCTGGTGAGCTTCTGAATCTTCTTTATTGATCGGGGAGAAGGCTTGCTGAGGACCCAGGGTAGCGTTGTAGCCTGATCTGGCTCTGATGACCGCGAAGTTCACCATACTCATGGCATGGTCGTTGTCGTCGCAGAAAGAGACCGACAGGGAGATGAATCCAAGCAGCTGGACCCTTTCCCCAGAGAAACCCAGCAAGGTGGTTCTTGCATGGAGAGGGTTCGTTTCCTTTAGGCCCATCCGGAGGAAGGCGGATTCAAATAAGATATCGGCTGCGCTTCCTGACTCGAGAAGTACTCACCGAACGTCGAAGTCGACGACACGGGCAGTGACCACTATCGGGTCGTTGTGAGGGTTGCCCATGCGAGGGAGATCTTCATGGCAGAAAATAAGTGGGATGGAAGAAGAAGGTTGATGAGAGATGCCGTCCACTTCGACCACCTATCGGTGCAAAACAATCTTAAATAGGATGAATAACGCATCTATGATATGACAATAGTTTGGATCATTAGTCTTATTAACATATTTTGGTCTTTTTGGCTCTGGCAACTTTAAGCCAGCTTCAGTGCTTGAAAGAATAATTTCTTAACACAATCCTTTCTGAAGCAGTACATCTTATTCTTCTTATTTTTTAAGGATTGCCATTTTCCTTCATAGATTTGCTTGGTTGATGTGGGATTACTTTGTTTACAGAATCGCTTCTTCTCCTCTTTCGTGAATGTATAACATGCATATGGAAGACAAGTTCGGCTGCCATAGACCTTAGGAGCAAGCTGCTGTCAAATTCTCATACTAACCATATCTAATCGTGCATTTATACTATCTTTACTTTTTCCAACGGCATTTAATAGTGTACCAATAATACTATCACAAATATTTTTTTCTATATGCATGACATCTAAATTGTGACGCACATGCAAATATTCTCAATACTCAAGGTCAAAAAAAATTGATCTTCTTTTCCAACAATTTGTTTTTGGAGGATCTTGACTTATGGTGCTCAAAACTTGTATCAACTCTTTCCCATTAAGTGGGCGTGGAGACTTCTCAAACTCAGCATTACCATCGAAAACTTTCTTTTTTTTGCGAAACACATGATCTCGAGGCAACCACTTTCTGTGACACATGTAACATAATTTCTTTCCATGTTTTAAATATTGTGCATTAGTATTATCACCACAAATAACACATGCATAGTAACCTTTAACACTGCATCCCGCCAAATTATCATAGGCTGGATAGTCATTCACAGTCCATATAAGTGCTGCCCTTAATGTAAATAGCTCATGCCGGTAAGCATCATATGTCTGCACTCCTTCTTTCCATAATTTTTTAAGATCATCTATAAGTGTAGAAAGATAAATATCTATTTTATTTTCAGGTTGCTTCGATCCAGATATCAACAAAGTCAACATGATAAATTTATATTTCATGCATAAATTAGGAGGTAAATTATAAATAACCAAGAAAACAGGCCAACAACTGTACTGACTACTTTGAACACTGTGCGGATTAAAGCCATCAGTGCACAGCCCAAGTCTTAAATTCCTCGGATCTTCAGCAAAATTTGAAAATCTAATATCAGAAAATTTTCATTGTGGTGAATCAACAGAGTGTCGCATCATTCTATCAAATACACGTCATTTACTATCAGCATGCCAAGTAAAATTTTTAGCATATTTTTTGTTTTAAAATAGTCTTATAAAGCACGGTATCGGGCGCAAATACCACAAAACTTTCTCTGGAACACTATATTTTTCTTTGATGCCATCTGCACACAGCTTCTACATTGATTTCTCGAATTCTGGACATTGTTCTAATCCACTATATTTATTCCGATATAAAATACAATTATTAGGGCGTGCATTGATCTTCTCATAATGCATTCCTAATGTACGAAGTATTTTTTTTTGCTTCGTAAGTTGAATTCGGAAGCTGATTGGGAGCTGGTAACATATCTTTTATAAGAATAAGCAACTCTGTAAAGCACTTGTTGCTTAAATCATTTGCTGCATTTAGGTTAAACAAACGCATTAGTACGGAAAGTTTAGTAAAACTTTTACAATTAGGATATAATGGACTCTTAGCCTCTTGAAGCAACTCTTCAAATTGTTCTGGAGCTTCTGATAAGTTATTTTCAATATCCCAAACTAAATATTCTATTCTATCTTTCTCGACTTTATTTTCAATGTTAACATTAGCATCTGCATATGTAGATGATGTACTTCTCTCAATATTATTCATTTCTTTTCTTACAAATTCACCGTGCCAAATCCATCTTTCATAAATCTCATCAAATCCATGAAAACATAAATGATCTTTCACAATATTGGCTTCAAATAATTTCATATTTCCACATCTCAAGCACGGACATCTTATTCTGTCATTAACTAAACATTCATTTTCCAGTGCGAAATCATTTTCCAGTGCGATCCATATATAATTACCTATATAACAAGGTCTAATATAATTAATATATGCTAATTAATTCAGTTTATGATACAAAAAAAATTCTACTTATACATCATAATTTCTTGGGAGATGAAATTATAGTCATCAGAAATAACATATCGAGCTTCATCTTTCTCCTCGATAAATTTCTTGTACATAAAGGATTTTCACGTCCTTCACATCTTCCCCATATGAACAAATAATGTCATGCAGCTCATCCACTCCATCAAATATATTCTGCAAGAAAAATAATAAAAATATTAACTTAAATATTTTTAAAAAAAATAAAAAAATACCTTACCGTTATTTGTTCTCACATTAACTGTTTATTTGATTCTGGGAATTCACGCCAGTTAGTGCATGAGATAGAGGCTTTATGTCGAACTACGACTCCTAAATAACTCATCAACTGATTTGTGTTTCTCCCAAGTACTGGTAAGCCATTGACTATCTCAATTGTTAATTTTTCAGTATCCTTTTTATTTGTTGTCAATTTCAATAATTAAGTCAAGCCTCTTTTTTTCTTCGAGGTCGTAGAGGATGATTGGTCCGCCATTAAGCTGCAATTATATTAGTAACATAAGCTGATCAATGAGAAATTACAGAAGAAGAAAAAATAATACGAATGTAATAAAAATTTATCATTTGCTATTTTGTCTTTCTAGCAATTCTTTTTTCATTTCTTTCAAGATTTATTTACTAACTCAGTATCATCACCTTCAATTACATAGGTAGGAGCCTCATCAGAATGCAATCCATTTGTAAATCCGAACAGCTCTTCGTAAGTAGTATCATTATCTTTATCTATCATAAGGACGATTGACCACTGTGGATTAGCAAGATCTTCAACATAAAAAATTTGTTTAGCATGGTTTGTGAGAATGAAACAACCATCTTTATGATCAATCCGATTAAAATTGACTAATGTAAAGCCCATCTCGTCAATTTTGCTCCCACCGTTACTATCTACCCATAAGCATTTGAATAATGAAATATAAAAACCAATATAATCAAGTTCTCATATCTCTTCAATAACACCAAAGTAGCACAAATCACTCATATGAGAATTTTTATCTTTTGCAATTGATATTTGCATTGTTTGAGCAATTAGAGAAACCCCGCTATTCTGAACAACTCTCTTGTTGTCCCGTTCTTTAGTGAAAAAGCGATATCCACTGATAATATATTCACTGAAAAAGCGATATCCACTGATTTATATTTTAAAATTTATATAAAATATAAAATAAAAATAATTTTAATATTAAAATTTAATAAATAATGAACGCCAGAGAGATTTGACCTCCTAGCTTCATAAAGAAAAGTAATCTATTTTTCTAGTAAATCAAATTATTTATTTTACTTGTATCATACTAATTTATATAATATTTTTTTCTTTAAAATCGATCCGATCCAAGCTAACTCAATCTGATATGGTATCAGCTCAAACTCGGTTCAAAAAAATCCTCGAGTCAGAAAATTGACTCATGGCTCAATTAATGAAGGGGTAAGCAATGATTTAAATTCCAGCTAAGGAGGAATCATATTGACACATCCCCAATCATAATTAGATGACTATAACATATGAGACTGCATCAATCTGTAACATACTACAATTAAAAAAAATGTCGAATTTATTATGATCATAGAAAATAATTATCATAATTCAATAAATTCTGAAAGAATTTTTGATCTTTCATATCATCCTTATTTTCAGTATTTAAAAAATTATACTACAAGAAAAGTAATGTCAGTGTTGATATATTAGCGTTGGTATAACGGTCGACGCTAAAAAATTTTTTAGAGTTGATTTTGCGTTGGGACAAGTCAATGCAGTCTTACATTATTCTAAGCCGATTACGATAATAGTTATTAACATCGGATTATAACACGATGCTAATAACTACTATCAACGTCGGCTGTAGCAGACATTGATTGAGTTTTAGAGCTAGCTTTGTGTCGATATTCAAATTTATAATTATTTCTTAAAGTAAGATACACTAAAATAAAAATAATGGCTTGAGCCTTATAATTGAACATAATATAATTAGTCTTATAATTAAATTTATATATAAATAGTACATGAATATTACAATGAGTGCTACAATATTCACTCATTTGTGGTCATTGATACTAATTAAGTTTTTAAAATTATAATTAAGCTCATTCCATCTTCACTTTTCCTCGTCTTTTTTTCAACATTCTCAAGCTCATTTGATTCGAATTTTTTTTAACCCAACACAAATTTTAATTATAAAAATTAATTTTATTTCACGTTCAACCCAAATATAAATATTAAAATTATTTTTATTTCATATTTTACATATTTTTTAATATTAATTTAATTTTTTTCATCAAATTTATAAATATATATATATATTTTAAATTTAATTTTTGAACCAAAAAGGGCTAATGAAGGCGCATAACTTCGACTTTCTTAGTTCCTCATTATCACTTGCTGCATGACTCTTCAGAGTTCATGCTTGCTACTCAAGTATCACTACCATGCAGCTAAACTCATGAGTTCCTTAAAATTAATATATGAAATATTATTTTTAAATGCAACTAAAAAGATTGAGGGTATAATATATTAAATTTTAAAGATTATAGCCCTGTTTGGCGCGAGGACTAAATTAAGACCAAATCAGAACCAAAATGATACTAATTTAAATAATAATAATAATAATAAATAAATAAATAATTTTAATCATTCTACACAAATTCTAATATAAAAAAAATATTATTTTACTTCACATACTCAATAATTTTCATTAAAAAAATTAATTTTATTTTACATCCTAAATCAAAATACTCGATTCAAATATTTTGATCTAGGATGTGAAATAAAGTATATATTTTTATTAAAAATTATTAAATATGTAAAGTAAAAAATAATATTTTTTATATTAAAATTTGTATAGAATGATTAAAAAATATTATTATTATTATTATTTAAATTAATATCACTTTGATTCTGATTTGATCCTCACATCAAACAGGACCTTGTGAAATAGACCGCTTGTGCTCACAAGGAAAGAAACGTGATTGAAAAAAAATAAAAAATTATCTTTGCTTACAGATTAATTTGTCTATTTCTAACACAACAAAAATTTCAGTAAAATACATTCAATTAAAATTTTAAAAAAATACATTAAAAAAAAGTCTAGGCTATCCTGCTACAATGATAGAACACAATGTTCGTTTATTTAATTTTTACACACATCGTATATCACACACATATACACATATATTTTTCATTAAGTATATATTACTAATCTTTTGGGCTCCATTTGTCGGCGAGTTAAAAATTAATCTAGTTTAATTTTAATTGAATATATCACATCACATAAAATTTAATATTAAAAATTAATTTTATTTCACATCCTACACACATTACTAAAATAATAACTAACTTAAATCACATCCCTCACATATCTCAACATAATGACTAATTTTATTTTATATCATTCATAATTTTTAATAAAAAAATATCTCTATCTAAATTTAATTTTAACTTTATTAAATTTAACTTTACAAATAAACAGAGGCTTGGTGCTAATAATTAATTTTGAGACGATGCTCATGAAAAAAAATGCTTTTGAAGCATTTTGTGATTGATAAATTATTATATTATACATTAATATTATTTATACTATATATATATATAATTTTGAGTTAAATTAAATTATTATTTAATCAAATTAAGGTCAATTTAAAATGAACTTTCAGCCAAAATTTTTATCTCATAATTTAATTTAAAATTTTTGAACGTATTTTAAGTCGATTCAAAGATCAAAAGAATTTTGGATATTTTTAACCACTAGTTACAGGCTAAAAAATATCATTTCATTTTTAATTAAGATTCATAAATCGATTTATAGACTTTTTAGAAAATAAGAGTTTAAAATTAAAAAAAAAGTTAAATTCGTCTAATCGAGGTCCAATTTCAGGGAGCAGATGAGATGTACTTTTGCAAATTAAATTAAAAAAATATTATCAAGTGAAGCTAGTTTTGCTAGCTCATGCCTAGTTGACGTTGAAGTGACCGACATGAAATGATAATGACATATTATTTAATTAGAATAAACACTAAATTTTCTCACGTAAAAAGTAGCGCCATCTTCTATCGTCTACTTCTTAGGCGAAAAAAACTAGCAGCGCCGCGGCGACGCCGGCTCTCGACGATTCGACACCAGGATTCAATCCGGCGTGGGGATCGTCGGCGAGTCCTGGTCGATCTCCTCTGGTCCAGGAAGGTTATTCGGAATTTCTGACAAAGAATTCGCCCGTCGGAGGTTACAGATTAAGGCGTTCGTAAGTCGTTGAATTGACGGTGCAACGACTTAACAGCCCGGCGTTACGTCGTAAATCACAGCGAACGACTTACAGCCGCGGGGGAAGTCCTAATATCGCGCAACGACTTACAATCCTGGGCATAACTCCTGAACATCGGGGCACGACTTAGTTGTAGTCGTGCACGAACGTTCGTGTAAGTCGGTGCGCACGACTTACGTTCGTGTAAGTCGTGCGCACGACTTACGTTCGGGTAAGTCGTGCGCACGACTTACGTTCGGGTAAGTCGTGCGCACGACTTACGTTCGGGTAAGTCGTGCGCACGACTTACTGTCCTGTAAGTCGTGCCCAAGACTTGTTGGAAAGTTAAGTACGTAAAAACTAAAATTTAAATGGTGAGAATGTGAGATGCATCCTAGCTGAAGTCAAAAGTGATCTTGCAATTGAATCTAATATCTTGAAATTATAAAAATTACATCCAAATTAAAGTCTGAAGTTATTTATATGCGACGAGTTTAATTAGCTTCAGCTAGGGCTGCTTATTGGACCGGTTCGAACCGGAACCGGTCCGAAACCGGTCCAGTAAGAACCGGTTTGGTCCGGAACCGGTTGAACCGGTCCGGTTCCGGCCTCAGAACCGGTCCGAACTGGTTCTGCATAAGAAGAACCGGTCATCTGGTTCGGTTTCGGAACCGAACCGGTATTCCGGTTCGGAACCGAACCGGTATTCCGGTTCGGAACCGAACCGGTATTCCGGTTCGGAACCGAACCGGTATTCCGGTTCGGAACCGAACCGGATTTTTTTTTTTTTTAAACTAGCTTCACGAACCGAACCGAACCGAACATTGTTAAAAAAAAAATAATGTTAATTAATTTCGCTTCATCTATTAAGTGATATAGATTCATAAATCGATTTATAGACTTTTTAGAAAATAAAATTTTAGATTCATAAATCGAGGTCCAAATTCAGGGAACAGATGAGATGTACTTTTGCAAATTAAATTAAAAAAAATATTATCAGTGAAGCTAGTTTTGCTAGCTCATGCCTAGTTGACATTGACGTGACCGACAAGAAATGATAATGACATATTATTTAATTAGAATAAAAAATACATTTACTCACGTTAAACGCAGCGCCATCTTCTATCGTCTCTGGAGTCTTATTAGGCTAAAAAAACTAGCAGCGCCGCAGCGACGCCGGCTCTCGACGTTTCAACACCGACGACAGCTCGGTGGCTGTAGGACGGATCCCCACAACAGGATTCAATCCGGCGTGGGGATCGTCGGCCAGTCTGGTCGATCTCCTCTGGTCCAGGAAGGTTATTCGGAATTTCTAAGAAAGAGTCGCCGCCGGAGTTACAGATGAGGCGTATGTCGTGAAAGACGTGCACGACTCAGGACGTAAGTCGTAAGCCACGCGCACGACTTACGGGCTTAAAGAGTTAAGACTGAACATCGCGCACGACTTACGGAGCGGTAAGTCGTGCGCACGACTTACGGGCACGGCACGACTTACGGGCACGGCACGACTTACGTTCCTGTAAGTCGTGCGTACGACTTACAGCCGGGTCATGGCTTACAGTCCTGTAAGTCGTGCCCAAGACTTACTGGAAAGTTAAGTACGCAAAGATGAAAATTTAAATGGTACACTGCATGCAGCTGAAGTCAAAAAGATCATTGCAATTGAATCCTAATTAAAATAGAGCCATTAACTTTTTAAATTTTTTTATCTCTATAACTTCACATTATTCCAAAACTCTGTTTTTAAATGTTTTATTAGAATATTAAAAATAATATTTTACTTTTAAAAAATTACATATATACCACTCAATCTTTTATTTTCAATTTAACTCTCAAATTTTCTAAATATAACATATTTAGGTTTTTTAAAAATTTATTGCCACAATATATATACATAAAAGTTTCTAAATTTTTTTGTAAAAGCATTTGTTATATTTTTACTTTTTAAAATATAGGGAGTTAAATTACAAAATAAAAAATAAATAATTAACATGTAAATAAAAAAATTACAAAGTATGTAATAAATGCCTTTATTTTTTAATTTTGAATTAAATAAAAGATGAAAAAAATTATATTAAATTTTATTTTATATTTTTGTGCTCCTATTTTACAATTTTAACAAAAAAAGTAATAAAAAATATAGTACAGTTTGAAAGAGAAAAAGGCTCAAATGAAATACAAAAAGAGTTCTAATAAGTTATATTTTAAAAAATTCTGGTCATTGTAAAATGTATAAAGTAATTTGACTGATCAGAAAATGGTTCAATTTCACTTTTTTCATCGAGGACCACATAACAAAGAGAGAGTTCCATAACGATTAAGATTATTTTGATTTCAAAAATCAACATCAATTTACAATGCACTTTTGATCTACAGAAGCATATGCAATCTAACCAAATTTAAAATATAAATTATTGTGCAATAATAAACACCAATAACTTATATCTTAAATAAAATACCGAAACAGAATAGCAAAATCATCGATTTACAAATCTATCAAGTTAATGCAACGTTATCATGTTTGAAACTCAAAGCAGAGAGTGGTGGAATGAACTTGTTCGAGAATCACAAGATTTCAAGTTTAAACCAAATAATCACCACAATTTACTAATAAGTGAGGAAAATTTTGGTGTCAAGGGTGAAAAAAAAAAAAAGCCCAAAGCAGAATAGGACCTGAAGTTTTGAACTTCGATAAAACTAAGGCCCACTGTTTAGTGTGACAAATATGACATGTAAATAAGATGTGATTTGCAGTTAAACAAAAAAAAAAGGATATCAACACAGGTTTCAGGAGTAAAAAATCAAGAAACTGATAAAAGCGACAAGAATAGACATTTGAATGCATTGCTATTAAGATCCCAGATCGGTCAACCAACTCAAAAATCTACGTGTAAGGTGTGGTAAGAACTGACAAAATTAAAAACAAAAGGGTACCATCATGTAAAAGAAAAGAATGGGAAAAAGGGCTTTTCAAGGAATTTGAACTTCCAAACGCTTCATTGGTTCAATGTTATTGTGATGCAATGCATATTATTTGAAGATATTATGTATTTAGTTTGATGACATGATTAGATAATAATTATAAAAATTATAAAATTAATACCTAGACAATACAAGGATCTAATATTGAACCAAACACCCCTAAGAGAAAATACAATCATTATTTGGAATACTTTAAATAATAAGTTTTGTGTGATCACAGCACACATAGATGGTAAAACATTAAGATTGTCATCTTCAAAAGTCAAGACCCTTTATCAGTGTTTTACACTAAACACTTCCATCAATGTCCTGGATAAGTTAAATATGATCATAATTTTCATTTAACAACTGCCTTGGTTTTAAAGAGTTCGATCATAGTCATAGGGTTGTTTTTGTTTCAACAAGAGAATGAAGGGACAATGAAATGGAATAAACATGTTTTCAAACAATGACCGGAACACAAACATTTTTTCACATAGTAGCGGAACACAAGAATTGGATCTGTGAAGTCATTGATCCCATCAGTGAGAGGACCATTATGGAGGAAGTTATATTGGCACTGTATGATGGATTTCTTTGCCAGCAAGTGAATGTAAAGGATGAGATCGACTAAATCCCACATAAGTTTCAGCCTAAAGCATTTTTCCCTTAAACAAGGGTGGCTTCATTACTAAGCATACAGGTGTCGATGGAGGCAAACGCTGCTATGTTTTCTTTGGCCAATAATAAGGCACATGACATTGATGCGATTACTAGCTCCTTCCTAAAGAGCTAATGGACTATAGTGGAGGGGGGAGGGGTTGATGGTTATTAGGGCAGTTTAGCATGCCATTGATACATGTTCTATGCCTCAGAAGGACACTGCAATTGTATTTGTGCTTAAAGTCAGCAACCTAGATCAGCCCAAAAAGTTTAGACCCACCAATTTATACATTTCTAATATAAAATCATCACTAAGGTTCTAGTGAACAAACTGAAAGAACATATAATACCACTTAATGCAATAGAGCAAGAGACTTCTTTCCTCGGTAGACAGGTCATGGACAATTGCATTTTGGTTTAGGAAATCATACACAAGATGCAGACTACAAAGACTAATGGGTTTTTTGTTCAGTGTAATGGGCTATATGTGTGTCAAGGGAACTAGGTACACCTTGTTCTTAGATAGTGGTTCGTAGAGGTCTAAGGCAGAGGCCCACTCTCACCATATCATTTTATTCTCTGCTCAGAGCTACTCTCTAACCTAATATATTTAGAAATACAGAAAAGTTCCTTCAGAGGCATTTGAATCTCAATCAGGGGACCCACCCACTCCCACCTTATGTTTGTTGATGACATTTTGCTGTTTGTTGAAGCTACACCAACAGCTATCGATACCCTCAAGTCCACAATAGGTAGATATTGCTTATCCTTAGGACATGTTGTAAATCTCGACAAGTCCTATATCATATTTAGTCACACCATATCAAGAAATAGTAAGCAAGCGGTCAAGAGAAGATTCAGAATAGAGAAAAGCTAGCAATGGTAGTACTTGGGAATGCCCCTCTCTAAACATAGGTCGATCAAGCTATCATTACAATAGTAAGAGGTAAAATCTCCTCATGGGGTGTTAAGAAGCTTTCATTAGTAGGCATAATCACTCTTATCAATAGAGTGTTAATGTCCATTCCAGTTTATGCTTTATCCCACACTTCAATACATGTGCTAAATGCTATCGAGAAAATCATTCGAAACTAATTGTGGAGTGATGATGCTGAACAAAGGTGATTCATTATGTCACTTAGGCAAATGTAAATCAAAGAGCCTATAAGGGTTGGGCATCCAAGATTTCAAAAAGTGGAGTACACTTGCGGTCAAGCATGTAGTTAAATATCGGGGGGAAGGCGAATGCAATTGGAGACATAGCCTTCGGGTAAAATATAGCTCTAGATCTCACTCATTTAAATACGTCATGGTGACTCATGGATTTGGAGTCATATTTGCATGGTAGGTGATGTAGGATGAAAAATGAGAAGAATATATAAATTTATAATCAACAAAATTAATTAGCAAAATATTTTTGTGCAAATATCTATGTAACATAAGCATATAATAAATAAGATATATAAATCTCACAAATTTAAATTATTTTAAACAAAAATTAAATTGGATCAAATAAATTAGGGTGGTAGAGTTAAGTTTAACAGATTAGATTCGAAGTTTCAGAAGTTAGGGTCAAATGCCTCATAGATAAAATCCAACAATAATTTTAGCTTAACTATATGATCACACAATTAAAGCTAAATCAAATAATTAGAGTCACGCAATATAATTTCAATTGACTCTAAAATCAGCAATTAGACAATTTCAGAGAAGATTAAACCTTTGCTAGAATAATTCGAGTTCTTGAGCCGAGAAATTTGAGTACCTTGATCAACTTTGACTCAAGAGCAAACACTAATGTGTAATCACCCAAATAGTTAGCGATATGAGCCAAGCAACCGAACCTAGCTCGGTGCGGGACATGCAAATGAGAACAAACAATAACAACGAGTGGGCTTGCGTGACTGTGGGCGACATGGGATGATGCAAGCCGGCCCAGGAAAGTTGCTGTCGACGATGACGAGAAGGCTTCACACTGGCGAGTCGCGGAAAAATGCGGGCTACGAGGTTGCGCACCATGCGTAGGAACGTCAAGCGTGTGCATGGTCAGGTCTGTGTTGGTGAGCTACACGAGCATTTTCTGCAGGTACTGGCAGAAGCAGGGAGACGGTAGGTAATCGAGCGATGGTGAGATGAGCAAGCTCAGGAAGCCGGTGAATCGGAAGACATCGGAGATGCGAACCGGGGAGGCACAACGCAAAGAAGTCGAATCGCAAGCGCCAGTTAGGCTGGTTTAGAATCGGCAAGCCACACAGGATGCGTGCAATTAGGCTTGTCCGACTAAGGGGACCGACTAGGGGGAAAGAAAAAAGGGTTTTTTTTTATAAATATATTTTTACAATAGATAATTAAGCTAATTGAATGGTCCTCACCTAAAGATAACCCTATCATTTCCATTACCGGAATATCGACCTCTAAACTCGAATCTAGGCTCTCAAAAAATTCTAAACACATTTCATTATTCAAAATAGGCTACCTATTACAATAGGAAACGATATCTATATATATAGATCTCTATACATGACAACTAGGGAATAAAATAAATGCAGAAAATACATCTAAATGAAATTGTTTATTTTTTTATTATTAAAATTTTTTAAAATTCCATTATAATGCCGGTTATGAAGCATGGACACTTCAAGAAGCACGCCGTGTCCGACACGGACACATGGACACTTGGGGACACGCCAGGACACGCGAGGACACCGTGTCGGACACGCCACGTGGTGTATCTAATAAAATAATATTAAAAAAAACTAAAAGACACTTCTTAGACACTCGAGAACACTTTGGGACACCTTAAGACAATTCTGAGACACTTTTACGATACTTCTGAGATACATGATACTTCTATAATATATAAGATAGAATTGGATATATTTAATATTAATGTTAAATTTATTTATTAATATTAGATATTTTAAATAAAATTTATGGATATATCTATCTCATTTTTTTAATTATCGTTAAAATTTTATTTAATAAAACTAAAAACCTATCTCTTATTATTGTTAAATTTTTACCTAATTCTAAATTAACGAAGTTAAATTAATTTTTTTCCTCCTTTGTTGCCCTTAAGCCTTACGAAAATGAACCAATCGTAAAAAGTTTAGAACTCTAGTTTCACCTTTATTCTTTTTTCATCTTCAACACCGAGAGCTCTTACTTTCTCTTATTGTCGTCTCATTGTGTCCTAAATAAGTAAAATTGTATTTTTTCTTATTCAAAGTGAACCCTAAATTTATATCTCAAATCTTTTTAATGCCGACAATATTTGTTCTCAAGTTCTCATTTTGATTTTATGAGACTTCAATGCTAATTACAAGTTGTTTATACTTAAAACATTAATTTTGTATTATGTTATATATATATATATTAGTATGAATTGTTAATTTTATTATTATATTTGGCATGTCATGTCATGTCCGTGTCCTATATTTTAAAAAATCGCCGTGTCGTGTCGTGTCGTTTCCCGTGTCCGTATCGTGTCTGTGCTTCATAGATGGGTTCTGGACCGGTTAATACTAGCTGATCTGTTGTCAGAAAAAAAAATCCCAATTATCAAGAGATCAATACATCACTTATCTGACCAACAGCTCTACAATCTCAATTATAAATAGCCAACCAATTCACCCAACTCATTATAGATGCAAGATCTGTCAGCACTAATCCCAACATAAGAAAGTAAGTTGTTTAACTGTGCATTTATGAGTTGGATGCAATCTTCCACGATGAGGTACTGTGTGGGTTTGTAAGGTTTGCACAAACTCTATCTTAAACCAAACATATAATGATATGATACTTCCAACACCAAAGGCTTTACAGTTTCCATAGTACCAAGATAGGATTGATATCATTTTTGATGATGCAATTACTAATAATGCGAATGTAGGACTTTGTCATTACCCTTGACAGATGGGGAAAACAGATTTGTATTTGATGCCACTTGGATCACAAAGGAAATATTATCGAAAAAAATGGATGCAAGAAGCACTGAAATCATAGCTTCATCCTTTCTTGACAAAGACAAGTTTCTTTGACCAAAGAACAAAAGTCAGACACAATCACATTGGCGAGATTCTCAGCAAACATATTGAGGCACAAAATAAATACAACAATATAGTCCTCATGAACTAAAATGATTTTTTATTAACTAGTGGGGTAAATATTCTCCTTCCTCAGATTTGGTATTTCATCTTTTGCTAGAACATTACAAATTGCATTATTCATAATATGTTTTTCAACTCTTTTTATCTTTTTAAAATGTTCATAATATTAGGTTAGAATTATACATATATATGCGAATAAATTATATCGCAACTTGGCTTGAAACCATGATAAGTGTCAAAAAATAAACAGAGAATCAACTACAAACAAAATGTGTAAGCTTCAGATTATCTAAATAATTAATCAACATAAGAAAGGTAAAGTTACTAGTCAATTAAAAATTACCTTGCTTTTGTCAATCTCGTTAGCTTTCCGCTTCATCACATCTTTTGTTTCGTTGATCTTGCTTTGCAATACCATCTTGTGCAACTTCTCTTCATGACTTTCCATCTCACAGTATTGTTTCACTTGAGCAACAGTAACATTTTCCTTGTGACCAAGAGATATAGTTTCATCAAAAGCAAAAATAAGCTCGAAAGCCAATTTGCAGACACCCTCTTCATCTAATGAAGGTGAATATTCAGGTATCTTCACTTAGATTAAGAAAATTTCAAGGAAACCTTCAGTACTGATTCAACTTGCAATGGCATAGATGATAGATCATTAGAACTTAAAATGAAGGTTAAATAAGATTTAAAAGTGTCATTATCATCATCGATAATATTATACAAGTACAACTACTCAGTTTCCAGGGCTAATTATCATCCACTGGGTTCAAAAGGATACGAGTTTGGCCAGTAAGGTTAAAGTCCCAAGATCCTCAACAATGTTACTTTGCTTGTTAGTTATAAGAAGCAGATAAAGTCCTTCTATTGGCTGATACACATAACGAACATTCTCAGTCTCAACAAAAGTATGTTGTTTTCCTCCTGCTCCAACTAATTTTGGGAAAGCCGCAAGTAGCCCTTCAATCCTAATTCTTGACATGTCAACAAATTGTCTTGAGACAAGTGCTGCAAAAAAGATAAAGCTAAAGATAAATAAAAATGGTTCATATTAACAAATAAAAAGGATAATCCAAAACAAATCAGAAAACATGAACTATCAATCTGGTAATATAGAACCAAGACCGGATAACTCCAAGAAGAATTATTTTTATAACACATTTCAAAAAAAAAACAAAGTTCAAAAGAAATATTTTTATTAAAGGGGTTGATAGCTTATTAAAATTTAGATATTAATAGGAGACCTAATATTCATCATTTATTATCTGAATATTGAGAGCTTAAGAAGAGTTAGTAATTTTTATTATTGTTTTTTATTTTATTTGCATCTATATCTCTATTAGTTGGGCTATAAATTCAAACCTCTGTAATTATTTACTCCAAATGATATAAAAGCAATTCCTCATTAAATCTCTCATTTTTTCTCTATGTATCCCATTTCTTATAACCTTCTCCTTTTTTTCTAATCTTCTTCGATTTCTATAGCAACACAACCACTCAAGTCCCACCAACTGACAACCAACAATCAAAGTCGACACCACTGCAGAAGAACCGCAACACCTTTTGACCACTTGCTTGCCACATACAAATGATGTTGTATGACCTAAACTCCTATGCTTCTCATTGCCGCATGTGCCACTTCCTCTCTCATGCACACAAACTCCAAAGAGTGCCGCACAATTACCCATCACGTAGTGCCATTGTGCATGAGTTGCACAATCGCAACTCTACACAACTAAGGTAGTGCCATTCACAATGCAGAACCGACATCAAGGTTTCCTACTTGCAAGCTCAACTCCAACCGGACTCATGATGCAGTATCATCTGCACATCAAGACTCTCACTTCATCCCTCGACTTCCAACCCATTTGAGATTGTGACACTTGAGCCAAAGCATTCTTTGTACTTTGTTTACAACACCAGCATTCATTGAATTTAAATCTTACTTATTTTGAACCAAACTTGAGTTAGCTCAGATGACCTCATGAATTCAAAAAACGCTCTTCAAGGTTAAACCACACAAAAAATTGCACTTTATCTGTTTGATTCATTTAGTACTTTGACTTTATTTCAAAATATCCAAAAAAACGATAGAATGTTGATCTCATTAAAACAAAGTTCTAAAAAGTACAAGCAACTTTTGATAGAATTTAGCAACTAATAAGAAAATTGAAGCATGGGAATATTGGAAATGATCAAATAGTTGCATTGTGTGGTACTAAATCATCTCTTCAGTATGATACTCCAAAGTATTGTACTGCTATTATTTAGCAACTTGTATCTTGGTTATGATCCCCAATACAACTGTGATTTTTTTGTTATTTACAATGATGACAGTTTCAATTCTTCAGGTCCATTTGATTTAATGGATGGCTCAAAACTTATTGCCAGCTTTGAAATATATATGATATGAAATAAAATAAATTATGCTAAATATCATATATAGTATGAAATAAAGTTAGTAACTATATTAAAATTTATGCAGGATATGACATAAATTGTTTTTTTCATTCAGTTTATGTATGATGAAATAAAATTTTCTATAACTTTTTTTATAAATTTGAATGCCATTTATTTTATAGCGATGGTCTTTTTTTATAAATGAGAAATGAGTATATCCGAAAAAAAATTGGTGTTGCACCAATTGAGGATAAACTTAGAAAAAATCGGCTTAGATAGTTTAGACATATAAATCATAGGCTAATCGAAGCTCCAGTTAGAAAAATTGAGCTATTGGATCTTGTTCATGTACAAACAAGAAGAGGGAAACCAAAAAAGATATGACAAGAAACTATAAGAAGTGATCTCAGTTACCTAAACTTAGATAAGAATTTGGTAATTAATAGAACGCAATGAAAACAAAAGATTCATATAGCCAACTCCACCTAGTGGGATTAAGGCTTGGTTGTTGGTTGTTGGTCTTTTTTCTAAGATTCCACGACCTCTGATCATCCTTCTAAAACAACGAACATGTACAACAGTAACTACTATCACCTACGATGTTGTTACAAAACTCTACTGCAACAAACCCCCCCCCACTGACGACATCCACAAAATCACAACAAGCTGCTTAATAATCAACTGCTTTGCTAATCATGCAGAATACAGGCGTCATACGATGATTAAAAGATGGTAGTACAACAACAACATGCTAGTACAGATCATGGTGAGGATAATCCTCTCCGTTGATCAGGTCGGCAGCAACAATGATGGAATAATTATCCTACCACCAAACCTACTACACGTTATCAACATAATAGTCCGACTACAGTGGTTCCCACAATCCTACTCTTTTCTCCGCAACATCCCCTCGTGGATATAATATTTACCACCCCGCGGCAACAAAAAAATGCTCTAATAGTGCCCTAAGAGTGTTCCACCGCTCACGAAACAATATTATTGTTGACTACACCATTGATAGCTTTTATCCTACATAGAAGTGGTAGGCGACAAGAAGGATGAAGAAAGAGGGCAACAAAAGTTGTATTAACTAATGATAAAATAACTCCTCAGCGGAGTAGGAAGACTTCTGCGTGGTGGAGGGTACTTGGGGGGTTGCTATGTTGCAACTGTCGGCAGAGACTAAGGAGGCTCATGATCCTACTAATTCCTTCTTCCTCCACTATGTTAGAATAATATTGGTAGCAACATCAGTTATTGACAATAAGTGGTGTTTTAACAAGAGGAGTTTTTACTATTTAAAAAAAAAAAACACAAGCATCTACCTACAAAATGAATAAATTACAAAAAGTTAAAGATAGTAGCTCCCCTCCACTATGTTGTTGTTGCGTCTGTCATAGCCACATCCAAGAGTCGATCACAGTCCAATGCTTTGCAGAGAGCATATCAAGAGTAGGTGTCCTCTCATCAAGCTGGACAATCCTTTCTAGAACAATTTAATTTTTCATGGTGTTATCGTGTTGTTGGAGCTTTGCTGGTGTAACATTTGTAGTTAGAAGACACTTAAAGGGCGTTGAAAACAACATGTGTGAATTGGCCATTCAAAAAGAATATGTTCAATGATCTCCATCAAGTTACATCACTAAGGGCAAGTCATAGTATTTGCTAAGCCACATCTACTAAGCCAACGGAGAGTTGGGATTCCCTTATAACAAATCCGTCGCATGAATTCAATTTCTTAATGAAATTTCTCCATGAAAAGGATAACATGGTTTATACTTTTACTTTAAATCCCATGCTCAATGAAAGTTTTTTTTTTTTGAAAGTTGGCAAGCCATAGGATTAATTAAGATAACTTTAAAAGCTAAGAGTTAGCTAACTCCTCAAAGAGGATGTTGCAAAAATCATTGGGAAGGGACATTGCCCTCCTTTAGCAAAAATAGCTTAAACATCGCATAATGCGTAAAAAAATCGACTATGCTATGAAAGTCAGCACAATAAGTCATATAGTGAAACTGGCTCCTAAAATTTATAGAACGTTTGGCTACCTTTGGCACTTCTATATATGTTACTGAAACTGGTGAGAAGCAGTTGAACTTTTAATATTCTATTTTTGTCCTTGATTTTCAGGAATTATTAATATTACCCTTGCAAGACATTTATATTTCAATAATGTCCTCAGTAATCTCAGCTTGTTACACATTCAAGTAGTAGCCATTAATAATTTTGTGCATGGACTATATAAATGGTATTAACAGATGGAGGACATGCATGGTATCAATAAAAATCAAATTTGCTGTCTTTCAAAATTCTGCCAACTAGCACTTGCATCAATCAAGAAGAGAAAAGGCATTGCACAGTTGTTTGCTGAAACATTTAATCTACAAGAATTTGCTTATTACCAATGTAAAATAATAGGTTTAACAAAAAGATTTTTAAATTTCAAAGTGCTGAGATCATCTAGAGTTGGAAAAAGTAAATTTAGTATAAAATTTCAAAAGATAACCTTAAATGTTACACTTGATGCCTTTTTGTATTCTTGTGATTATTACCCATGGAAAGATCTTGAAATTAAGAAATGCTAATAGAAGGCTACAAAGTTTGTAAATTCAAAAAAAGGAACCTCTTGAAAAAAAAAAATCTTACACACTCTCCTAAATACCAAACTATTAGGATAAGAGAAATGTAGGATTATTTGAACCTTTAGGGTGTGTTTGTTTGTAAGGTTAAATTTAAGAAGGTTAAATTTAAATTTGGATAGAGATATTTTTTTATTGAAAGTTGTGAATGATGTGAAATAAAGTTAGTTTTATGTTGGGATATGTGAGGATGTGATATCAAGTTAGTTATTATGTTGGAATATGTGAGGGATGTGATATAAGTTAGTTATTATTTTAGTAATATGTGTAGGATGTGAAATAAATTTAATTTTTAATATTAAATTTTTATATGTGATGTGATATGCCTGGGTTAAAATTAACAGGTTAATTTAAATTCGTAGACAAACGGGGCCAGACTTTAGATATTCTGGTAATGAAATTGCTTCATGAAGCCAAAGAAACCCCTTGAAGCATGGTGTTTAGAAGAACGCAACAGTGGAAGAATGAGGTGAACAGTTCTTCAATAAAACTATAAGATGCAATTAGAGTCGGTATATGCATCATCGATCAAAAAATCTGAATTTCATCTCCTTATATAGAGGGGTTAAGAGAATAATATAATATAATATAATAGAATTATTCTTGTATTCAATAATACCCTTGGCTTTGACTCTTCCTAAGAGGTCATTGTTTGACTGTTGCCTTTCCAATATGTAGCTATGTAAAGTCAAGATGAAAATGATGAAATGAAGCCAAAGAGCACTATGATTAAAACTTTTATGAAATCTTCGAGGAATATTTCATAGGCATGTCTTTATGATTTTTTACTTAAACAAATTGCTTTTGAAAATGAATTTAACTAAATGAATTGTTTACAACTAAACTCATGTCCCTTGCTTCTTATGAGTTAGATGATAAAAAACATCTTGATGCGAGAAACAATTATCAAAGCATTATCGAAGAATTTGAGTTGGGATTAACAATATGAGGTTGAAGCGTGGGATAGGAGTGTGGAGACAAAAATCCAATTAATAAAACAAGAACGCAAGAGAGGTGTGTAGATCAATTTGTTTGAAAAAGTATTGGTAACGACAGTTTAGGTTGTGGTCACTGATTTGTCTTCATTTAGTGGGTATGTCATGTTTTGCGAATGACTTGAAATTATCTGAAGTGAATTGGATTTAGCAACTTGGAATCGCTCGAATCCCCAAACCAAATAGGTCCACGAGATTAAAAGCTGATCTAAGATGTTAACAAATTTCACTCATTGTAAAAGCTACAACCCTTGTTGGAAAAGACGTTGAAGTTTGCAGATACAGTTCACCCTTGGTAAAACAATTTCATGACATTTTCTCTTTTACCTTTTTTCCATTTTTAGTATGCCTTTAAGTTTTTGGAGGTGGCGAGTTCTACTGGTTTACTACCATTTTGTACACACTCTTAATTTGTTGTTACTATTGTCTATGATACTTAAAAATGTTGGATTTCACTTATATGTTGCAAGCTTAGAGAAGACTTTTCCTAGTATAATGGATGACAATTTTTCGGATTTAGCTAATGGCATTTTTTGAGATCTCTATTATATTTTTCGTAAATTGATGCAGTGTTATGTTTTCACATTTGTGGAGAAACATCATGTTATAGAAAATAAAACTTACGTTAGAATTATTAAAGCTAACTCAGGTTGTTTGGTAATTTGATTGTACTTGGTATAAACTAATTTACTACAAAGTTATCGTAATAAAATGGTTTGATGCAGATGCTATAATGGAGCTGAGTGTAATCTAATTAGGGAGATCTGGTACATAGCGAAGCCATGGATAGAATGTAATTGATTAAAGGAGAAAACAAAATTGATTACTAAAGAGCCATGGATAGAAAGCAATATATTAAATAAAATAGACGATTTAGGTGGTTTAGAAAGGTCATCCTACGTCCATCGACCAAATTAAGTCTATTAAGAATTCCACTATAAGGCCTTGTTTGGCATGAGCCCAAAAAAAGGCAAAAAAATATCTTAATAATATTTTAAATTTATTATAAATTTTAATAACTTTATTTCACATCCAACACAAATTTTAACCTTAAAAATCAATTTTATTTCACATCCAATACAAATTCCAACCTTAAAATCAACTTTATTTCACATCTTACACACCTCCCAATATTAAAATAATTTTCTTTCCCATCAACTCTATAAAATAAATTATTTTT
>KZ451979.1:4041430-4069209 GCA_002786265.1 Apostasia shenzhenica
GAGGCAAGAGCGCCAGCAAGAGGGCGCCACCCTGACTATCTATGCAAATCTTAGGTAGCGCATCCATCACTGTCACGGTTTGCATGCCAGGACCCACATAAATGTTCACACCCCATCATGTGGTGGGCTAATGTTGACATGTGGCTCCAACGCTACATCACAGTTGCGTGGCAAATATTTAGCATAATATTTCGCTAACCAAGTTCCTTCCCTTGCAGGCATCAGAATTCCAATCATCGGCCTCGAGGTTTGGTCGAGCCACCAAACATCAGCCACGAGATTACAGCTACAGCATTGTCATACCATCGTCCACGATGATTCAAACGTGCAAATCATCGTCCATGATGTTTCACCGGATTCCTTCAGAACATCCTGATAGTGTGGGCCCCCACCACTCGCTGCAAGTTCTCATGAGGCACACAAACTAAGGACCCGCATACTCCAACTGCTGCGAGTTCCCATAAGGTGCGAAGACCAAGAAGTCACTTGCTTCACTCACTACTACCTGCCTTCTCCAAGACTGACAGAGGTGGGACTGCCAGCATCGGCTCAACTTCAGGCGTGCATCTCACTCCGGGAAATCAAAACTGCACCCTATAAATATTCTTGAACAGAGCTTCGAAAAGAAGGGAAAAGAACCAATGAGGACGAGTTGCACAGAGATCTTCTTCTTCTTCATTTCTCCCGTCTGTACAGAGGAGCCCCTTTCGTTTCTGATCTATGGTCATATCTGTACTTGGCCCAAGCGGCCTTCTCTTTGAGATATAGTAAAATATTTCGAGCTCATCCCGGTGGACGTAGGGGATCTCATCCTTGAACCACCTTAAATTTTCTGTGTACTTTTTTGGATGCTCCTTTCTTCTTCTAAGCCTCAACCAGCAGGTTTCAGCCATCTGCACATTGCCGTCTCTCGGGACTCTCTCTTTCTATCTCTATTTCTCTTGGGACCCCTTATTTCTCATGTCAACATAGATAAAATTGAAGTTGTATATAATATACTTGTAATGTATTGGTGATGCGTAATATCTAATCTTTAATTTTTTTTTTGAAAATCCTAGGATTAGTTTTATGTGAATGGTAAGTAGGGTGAGAATAACTTGAGTTTCGAGTAAAGTCTAATCCGAGACAAACACAGCTCGAGCTCGGTTCATCTTAGTTTAATATGACTTTGAGCTAGCTTGTGTTAACTTCGAGTTAGTTCAAGCTTTAGTCCAGCTAACTTAAGTTTTTCAAAGAATTAAAATTTTTAAAAGATTAAAAGATAAAAATATATTAACTATTAGAATTTAAGATTGTGTCAATTTAGTAAATATTTTAACTACAATCAATACATATTTATATGAAAATAATAAATAAATATATTAAATCAATGAACACATATAGATCTTGCCCTGTTTGGAAATGAGCTAAAAAACATGGCTAATTAAATTTATTTTAAAAAAATTTAAAAAATTATTTTATATCTCATCTCATACAAATTTCAACATTAAACAATCACTTTATTTCACATCCAACACAATTCTCAATAAATCAATCAATTTTTTTTTTCATCCTACACAAATTTTAATATAACTAACTTACTTTATTTCACATCATACATATTTTTCAAAAATGGCTAAAAATTCCAACTAAATCATCTTTTTTTTCTTATTACCAAACAGAGCCTAGCTTTATCCGAGCTCACCATCACTTGTGGCTTGGTTTTAATGAATTTGTGTTGAGCTCGATTCCAATTAAATATCGATTCAAACATTCAAATCTATCTTTTGATTGTTCTGATATTCCTTGATATAGCAATGCTACTTTTTGTTAACTACTTTGGTTGGCAATCCAACCTCTATTGGATGCCCGTATTCATTCGGTTTCTCGATTTCCCAATCTCATTTGAAGAATTTAGCATGTTCGCATGATACCCACAATTTCAATCATAATAACACTGACTATTTACTTACTCTAAGTTGACTAGACATTTTCTTCTAAACTCTTTTACTAATCACCTACTCACATCGCATAGAGTGAAGGATCATCCATTATGCTTTAAACAATACAAGTTTCCATTCTATAGGACAAGATATAAGTTCAAAAGCTAAGGCTTCTCTTTGTACTTGAAACTATGTAATATCATACTATATATGGTACATTATCGTTTAAGATACCTACTCTTGTTCCTCTAAATAAATGAAATCACTTGCTCTCACTTTATGAATGGTATAAATTTTTTATTTTTTATTTTTAAATTGTAATCTAAGATCTCAAAGTACAAATAATTGTTTACTAAATATTAACGTTGAATAGACTAAAGTTTAAGATTTAGGATGAGTTAAAATTAAGTGTTTATAATATTATTTTGATATCTAAAGTTTTTATAATATGATATAAATATATTTTTAATATTAAAATATAAAATTTAAAATATAGTCTAATATATGTGGAACCTGAAATAATGTTAATAATTTATTTTGAAAAATATGTAATATTTAAGAAGTTATTTAAATATTGAGAATATGTAAATTTGGTCTTTTGAACTACATTTATGTCATTTATAAAGTAATTTTAGTTTTTTCATAAAAGTTAATTATTCTATTATTCCCTTATAGTGAATTTACCATTAATTATTATAATATCATAAGGATCCAACTCCGTTTCAACCTCTCCCCCCCCCCTCAGAGCCTCGGATCTCTGCGAAGTTTCCATTTGCGGGAAGTTGCAGGAGGCAACGGTTGTAAGGTGACAGCGATCTCGTCGTCGTTGCTCGAGAGCCCTGTCGTCTGGGCTGGGAGGCTCTGCATCTTCTGCGCCGTTCTCGAGGCCGGTCCGCTGGTTCTCCTTCGAACCCTTTCGTCTTTTCAGGTTTGAACTTTTCGCTTTTTCGTTCTGTGAATCTCTAGATTTTATGCAGAATTGGGAGCTGTCGTTACGTATTTGATGGGGATATTTTGGTATTGCGTTATTTCGTGCCAGTATTGGAAGATGCCGGCGAGGCTGTAGGGTTTTCTAAATGGATTGAGAGCCTCCATGGTGGTAGATCAGGTTTGTGAATTTTCATTTAACTGCATTTATTTCTGCGATTCTTCTATTCTGTTTCAAATTTCATACCTTTGTTTATCATAATGGATGTAATTTTCATTCAGCAATTTCTGTTTGTGTTGCTAATGGGGCAGACTTTGTGCCTTCATATTCTAAGTGAAGTGAAATTATGCGTTGTACTCTCATTGCAGTACTAATTTTGCTAGCGTTTCATCTATAAGTGCTGTCGAGCTGCTATATCACTCCTATGGTTAAGGATTACTGATGGACTGTGATCATTATATCGATAACAATTGAGAGGAATTTCATAAATAGAATCTGTTATTTCTATTTTATATGCAAGAATTCACAAAACAGTTGAGAGGAATTGCCTAACCTTTGTTTATCATGGATGTAATCTTTATGCAGCAGGTGGTGTTTATGTCAGTAAGTGGCAATGTTTGTGCCTTCATATTCTAAGTCAGGAGAATTTATGCTTTGTACTCTCATTACAGTACTAAGCGTACTAGTGCTTTCATTGACGAAGTGCTGTCAAGCTGCTGTCTCTCTCCTTTGGTTAAGGATTAGTGATGATGGGCTGTGATCATTATATCGATAATAACTGAGGAATTTCTTAAATACAATCTATTATTTCTGTTTTATATGTAGGAATTCACAAAACAGTTGAGAGGAATTCTTATATATGAAGCAGAAGGTGAATACAGTAACGAAAATAGAAAATAAGGAAATGACTAAATAAAGAAGTGGAGTATTGGACACTCCTATATAAAACATAGAAGATTAATAGAATAATGATCTATGCTAATAATGAATTAGTAAACTGGGGAACTAGGATCCGAGGAAACTATAAATAACAAAAAGAAGAATGATATCATATTACTATTTAGTGATGAAGATGTGAGTCCCAAGAAGATGGCCAAATGAACTTGCACAAAGAATAATTCGATTCACAGCAAAGGCTTGCAAGGAAAGAGAGCATCAAGCAAGAAGAACCTTGTTAACAGTGAAGCCTTGCAAGAAAAGAGAGCTAGCAAGCAAACAAACCAGAAAAATGTGAAAGGTTTACATGTTTTAGAGGGGTGGTTCTCCTACTTAAACTAAGATAGCAAGAGAAATCTACTAGTAAAGAGGGTCGTTAAAGGCGATTATAAGTGGATTGTATCGGAAGGATCTCCTTCAAAAGTTTTTAGTGGGACGATAGCGAGGGCTTAATTTTTTTAAGAGGTTTCATTGTCCATAAATGAGAGAGGATATCCGCTTTTTATAGTTGAGGGAGATGCCACAGCTAATGGGAGATCGTCAATGTACTGACTAACTTTCAGTCATTAACAGTCAGAGCTGCAGTTATGCATGTGTGACATGTCTTCTTGGATTGTTAGGAGGCTAAATGACAAGGTAACGACTAGAGTCAGGGGAATGACCAGGAGTTGCCGATGCTATGGAAGTGACTAGTACCGATGGAGAAGGTGCTAGTATGGAAAGGATTAGGCTAATTCTGAGTGAATAAGTTTATGGACTATTCTACCTAACCAAGCTAACCATCTCATATTAAGGGAGACATCTAATCTGAACAACGTTAAACTTGAAGACACGGGCATTCAATAAAAGGACCTATAGGGAACAAGAATGATAATGTGCCATAGTGGTAGCCATGGATTGTCCTTAAGAAACGAGACTCCAAGGGAGGAATACAGAATAAGGATACAAGAAACTACTTCAAAACATGTGAAGTTGAACGAGCAATCACTGATTCTCCGTCAACCATTGAAGGAAGCATCTCATTTGTAGGTTGGACAAGGTGAACACCGAGAGTCATCTAGTTTAGAAGATGCTTCTTCTATTTTACTTTGTTGGCAAGGGCTCCTAGTAATAAAACATGGGCTAGAGAAGGATTTTGTGGCTGTTGTGACCCAAATAACTACTCTAGAGAAGAAAGTAGAGGACAAGAATGCTAGATATATTTAAAAATTTTGGCGATAGGGAAGTAGACTTTGAAATTAAAGGGTTAATATGCATAGTTGCTTTGTCGATCTGATGATAGGCAACATGAAGTTAACCGACCAGCTTACCCAAAACTAAAAAAAAAAAAAAAAAATTCTTCGTTCAGCTCAACCAAAATACAGGTACCTTGATGTAATTCCCATTTTCTCTTCCTCTCTGTGTTCCGGGAAATCGCCCACGTCCGCAGCGCCTGCGCCCGCGCTCCCCTCCGACTCCGCCACCCCCGCCGCTCCTCGCGCCGGCGCTCGCCCTCCCGCGCCCTGCCGGCGCTCTCCAGCCCGCGCGCCGCCGCGCTCACCTGCCCGCGTCGGCCCGCGAGCTGCCCGTCGGCCCGCACGCAAGCGCGCCCGCTTGCCTGCGCGCGCGGCGCCTGCCCGCCCGCCCGCTTAGCCCGCTCCGCCCTCCTGCGCCGCTCCGCCCTTCTGGCTCCGGCGCCCGCCCCGCCGCGCAGGCCTGCACGCCCTCCGGTCTGCGAGCCCGTCGCCCTGCCGCCCGCTGGCGTGACTGCCCGCGCGCGCCCGTGTGCCCCGCGCGCCCGCCTGCCCGCGTGCGCCTGCCCGCCTGCCGGCGGCCGCCCACCGGAGCGCCGCCCCGCCGGCGCGCCGCCCGCCCCGCGCGCCCCTGTTCACTTGCCTGCCTTTGCTCGTGCCTGTCTGCGCTTTGTTGCTCATCGCCCGTACTCGATCAGTGACTCTTCTCCGATTCAAATCATTGGTAACTTCTTTCCCGAATGCAATTAAACTGATTATTTGATTTCAACATAAAAATTTTATATAGACGAGATTAAAGTCAAATTACATATATTCTCCTCAAATACATTAAAAACTAATTGAATACTCGCACAATTGCTTGTATTTCGTTAAAATAACTTATTATGCAATGAATTGTACTCTAAATGCTTGTGCTCCACTTGAATTCAACGTAATGCTCAAAATAGCCGCAAAAAACATCACTATTCAACTCAATTGCATTGATATATCATAAATCAGTCCCTAAAAAAACTTATTCTCTTAAAATTGATCGATATACTAATAAAAAGATGTATAGTTTTAGGTATTATATTAAAACACAATCAAATGTCCCTAATAGATCGCTACATATTATTTTTCAACTGAAATACATCATTATAGCAAATATTACTATCCAACTCAAATTCATTAATATGTCATAAATTAATCCCAAAAAGAGCCTATTCTCTTAAAATTAAATGATATACTGAGAAATAGATGTATAATTATAGGTATTATGTTAAAATGCATTCAAATGTCCCTAATAGATTGTCAAATATCAATTTTCGATTGAAATACATTAATATAGCAAATATTACATGTGTAATCAGAGTATTATGTTAAAAAACCTTCATATAGACAAGATTAAAGTCAAATAGCACATATTATATTCAAATATCATAAAAACTAATTGATTACTTATACAATTACTTGTATTCAGTTAAAATAACTTATAATGCAGTTAATCATACTCTAAATGCTTGTACTCCACTTGAATTCAACGTAATGTAATGAATAGCTGCAAAAACAGCACTATTCAACTCAAAATCATTGATATGTCATAAATGCATCCCAAAAAAAGCCTATTCTCTTACAATTGATCGATATACTGAGAAATAGATGTGTAATTATGAGTATTACAATAAAACACAATCAAATGTCCCTAATAGATTGCCAAATATCAATTTTTGATTGAAATATTTTAATATAGCAAATATTACGTGTGTAATCAATGTATTATGTTAAAAAACTTTCATATAGACAAGATTAAAGACAAATTGCATATATTATCTTCAAATACAATAAAAACTAATTGATTACTCACACAATTGTTTGTATTCAGTTAAAATAACAGATTATGCAATCAATCGTACTCTAAATGCTAGTACTCCACTTAAATTCAATGTAATAAAATGAATAGCTTCAAAAACATCACTATTCAACTCAAATTCATTAATATGTCATAACTCAATCCCAAAAAGAGCCTATTCTCTTAAAATTGATCAATATACTGAGAAATAGATGTGTAATTATAAGTATTACATTAAAACGCAATCAAATGTCCCTAATAGATTGCCAATTATCAATTTTCGATTGAAAGTGCGCATCATATCCTGAAAGGAATGGAGGAGATTCTATTCAGAGAAAATGAGCTCATCAGCAAACTCAAGAACTTAGCCCATTTTTGTTGGAGGGATTTTTTTTGGATGGAGAGAGAAAATGCATTATTATATAAGTTTGATGTGATGTTAGCCTACTATTAGGAGAAATGTAAGATGCGATATAAAATTGAGTTTAATATTTGAATTTGTGTTGAATATGAAATAAATTTTTAATGTTGAATTTATGTGAGACATCAAATTTAGTTATTTCAACTTGTAATGAATTTGAAAAAAATAGGAAAAAAAATGATTGGGAACTTTTGAGCCTTGAATGAAACAAGGGCTTAAAGTCGATGATGGAAAACTGCAGGATATAAAGTGATCTCTCCTTGAGTGACATAGGAACGATTGTTGAAAAAGTGTTGAAGGTGTTAAACTACTCAATCGTATGTGGGAAACCAAACTTAACGTGATATGGAGCATCCTTATGTGCAAATTCTGTTTTAACCTGAGGTGGTTGAAGATTCTTTCGAGCTTCCAAGAAACGGTCGAGGGATTGATCCATACCTCAGAAGGTTGACTTAGAGATCCTCGAGATGTCCCTTCTAGTTCACGATGAAGTTCTACTTTTGGACCTAAAGGAATTGAGCATGGACTTGGCTCATCGGGAAGATAAGCGAAGAAATGGCTTGGGAAAACATCGGGCCAATTCACATTGTGAATGGAAGTGTTGTGGCATGAGCCTCTAAGGAGAAGAGATGGAATGCACCCCCCATTAGAGTTAGGATCTTTTTCGACGTTTTGTATAGATAATGTTATTTGATTTCTGCTTGTGGGATAGTTAGCAAATTTATAAATGGAAATATTGTTTTGGCATTTGATTTAACTTTTGCTTTTTATATGAATTTTCTTGTATCATGATCCCATTGAAGCTTTTGATGGCTTTTTGTTTAATATGATAATTTGTATTTATGTCCATTATTCAAGCATTGTTATGGGAGGAGATTCGAGGGTCTCACTTGTTAAGCTAGAGCAAATTCTTACGGATTATTTGTGTGACCTATTGGCTTATTATTCATCTTTTTGGCTTTATCTTTGCAAAATCAGTTGCACATGAGTTATTATTTAAAGAAATAAACTCTATCTTGGATTTAAATCGATTCACCTGAGCTGTCTGCATACACTCCTTGATAACTCTGCGGTTATTTTGTTGGACATGCGATACTGCGTTGCAATGAGGAAATAGCTTACGTGAAGAAACATGTTTTTTAAGGGTCTCGAATAGAAGGGCTGGATCATCTTCCATTTAAAATCTAATCTACGATGCAATGATTGAAATCAAGCATTAGATAAAGGTATCTAATATCACACCTCATTGGTATTGTTCACTTTTGCTCCCTTTATCTTCTTGTGCTCTTGCGATTCTCTTATTTGCTTGGTTCTTCATTATTGCTATATCTTCTTTTTTTATTTCAAGATCCTGTTGTAGGGAAGATGTTGGTTCAAGATGGTGTTGTTTGAAAGGAGAAGTTAGTCGCTAGACAAAGAATTCCTTGAGGCCATGAAGGCCCTAAGGGAGAACCGCTACTTTGACATTTTTTAATGCCATCATGGAGTATAGGCGAAAGACGCCTTCAGAAGGGTGTGTGTGTCTCCACACAGTCCAGTTAATGTACTAGTTGTTGATTTCCTTTCAACAGTACTTTCTAAATATTGGCACATTTTGGATGGTTCTCTAGATTTCACCCTACTTTGTGGCTTTCATTCACACCTTCGTCAAGCTTCTTAAACAATTAAGCATCTTGTGAGGCATGAAACTATTTTGTTTGATGTTTTGGTTGATTGTTGATAAGCAGTACTTGGGATGCTATAGTCTGAAGGCGAGGGCCAAGAAAGCAGTTTTCATCGGAGTTGGTTGTTCTCACTCTGACTAGAGACATGGGTACTTCATTGTAGGCGAGGACCTGAATTTGGATGGTATCAAGCTAAAAGCTTGTACTTCAACCTTATGGGAGATATCGAACCTAGGATTCAATGACCCTTTATTGTGGTTGGAGTTTCACGACGATAAGATCCAGCTATACAAACTTATTGTCTGTATTCCTTAAAAAAAACAAAAAAAATGTTGTTTTGGGAAAGATCAAACATGAAAGAATAGAACTACAATAAACTGATTTATCGTTTAACCTAAATCACACATTCATAAATATACATGTATGCTTACATACATACATAAATACCAATTGTTATATATAAGCTAGGAGAACACGACAAAGAAGTTTGCAAGTTTTGCTTAGAGGAGAAGAGAGAATGTTTAGAGCTTTGAGGAGGAGAGCTAGGATTGCAGCAAGCTTGGAAAAGTATTTTTCAAGTGTTAGCCGTTGCAACCTAGTGGGGAAAAATGCTACTCATTGGAAACATGCCAGGTGTAGAAGCTAAAGCATGGATTAATTGATAATAGCCAATAAGGGTGAATCTTTAAACATTTTAAAAGGAAAAACCTGATTATAAATCAGGTTTACAGCACAAAGAAAAAATTCAGCAATAAGGACCGAGTATAGACTAAAAAATGCTTTGTAAACCTAGTGGACAAACAGATGATGTGGACAAATAGAAGCATGCCACCTAGGATAAAACATTGACTTTATATGAGGCTTGGAAGACTGTTTTTCCTTCAGCTCCATGCTCAAAAATTTCCATGGAGTATATGGAATGTCGACTTCAGCTTTCTTTTTATGGCAAAGCGGAGAAACAAGATTTTCACCTTTTGTGGGTGAAACACAGGAGAGGAAATTGTCCTCTTCCAAGGCATGACATGTGCCTTTCAAAGGACAGTGAAAATCATGGAATTAGGACAAAATATAAGCTTTCAACGGTCAAGAAATGGAGAAATGCTAGCTGGCTTGAATTAGGCTTAATTACCAACGTCATAACCTTGTTCATGCTCACAGGTAGGATATTGGAGGGGGTGAAAGAGTGAAGATAGTTGAGATTAAGAGCAAGTGGTGAAGATTAAATGGACAGTAGTATAGAATTTGAAAAAAAGGTGGTCATGATTAAATTGCAAGATAGCAGACCACTTGTTGACGTGGGAAGTAGGGGATCCCAAGAGAGAGAGATAGAGAGAGAGTTCCGAGAGAGCGGTATGCAGAGGGCTAAGCCTGATGATTAAGGCTTAAATGAGAGTAATATGCATCTAAAACAATACACAGGTATTTAAGGTGGTTCAGGGAGGAAATCCCCCTACGCCCATCGAGTGATCAGCAAGAGAGGATTCCACTAGAAAAAGAGAGGGGTTGTCGAAAAGACCAGTACAATGAGCCAAAAGAAGAGAGAGAGCTTTCTTATTTTAGGCTCTTAGTACAAGGGTGATAGAGAGATTGTGCGGTTCTCCAGAGCTTGAAAATGAATCGTATTCCATGAATATGATATCTATAATACTTGATATTATTAGAAATGCCCATAAAATATCATATTCGTAAAGCAGAAACATAAAGGTACTCCTCCATTGTAAATAAATGACATTATCATGATCTATTATGATCTTTAAATTTTCTAAAAAAAAGAAAAGCCTTTTAACAAAAAAAGACGACTTTCTTGCAGGGTTTTCAAAACCGGACCGGACCGGGCGGTTTGACCGGTTCAACCGGGAACCGGCCCAAGGTCCGGTCTGGTTCAACATTAGAACCGAAATCCGCTAAAAACCGGATTGGACCGGTAAAAACCGGGTTGGACCGGTAAAAACCGGGTTGGACCGGTAAAAACCGGGTTGAACCGGTAAAAACCGGTCCAATTGCCAAACCGAACAAACCGGCCAAACCAGAATTATTATTTGAGTTTCTTATTTTTATTTTTATACATTGATATTTGAGCATTAATATTTTAATATTAATATTATATTTTGAATAATAATTTTTTATATAATGGTTGTTTAACTTATTTATTAATTTTTTTCATGAATTTATTTCGAATTGTTATAAAAGAGAGTATTTTAAATGACAAATTGACAAAAAAAATAATTGTATTCATTTTGTTTTATTTTTTTAAATTTTTATACATTTTTTGTGGTAGTAAATTTTTTAAATTAGTTGTATTATTTTTTTCAAAATATTTTTTATCATATTTTAAAAATTAGTCTTACATTTAGAAAATTTATATTTAATTATGATGTAATTATTAAGTCATCCGGTTGAACCACGGTTCAACCGGTTGAACCGATAAAACCATGAACCGGTCGATTGACCGGTTCGATCTTCGGTCCGATTTTGAAAACCTTGCTTTCTTGAAGCCTGTTCAAGGGTATTTATAGGCAGGAGATAGTGGAGCTCAGTCCAGGATTTTCGAAAAAGGATAAAATATTCAATTGCTGAGTCTACACTGGTGGTCCCACCACTGTCGGCCACTGGAGAAGCCGAAAGTAGTGGAAGGAGAGCTTGGCTTTTTGATCTTGGCATTTCTTCTAGGGGTCTGTGACGACTGAAGCACGCGGACCCTTGGTCTTCGAGCGTGAGAGAAGTATGCTGCATTGGAAACAATGCGGTCGTGGCACGCTGACAGCGACAAGCACAGCTGGGATGTATCGTCATCGATGTTGCTGGGAGGTGATCTTGAATCGTCGTGGACGATGTTCGGCCGATCCCTCGTGGCCGAGGTTTGAGACCTACAAGAATAATAATAATAATAATAAAAATAATAATCGGTTAGTGCTCCCACAACGCCATGTGTACGACTGAGATCCAGCGTTGGAACCACGCGTTAACATCAGCCCCCCGCATTGTCAGGGCGCGAACATTAATGTGGGTCTTGGAATGCGAACCATCGCGATGATGGATGCGCTGCCTAAGGCCTGTCACTCTGTCAGGATAAAGCCGAAGCGACGCCCTGCCAATTCGCATTCTCCTCCACCAACCTTTGAGAATCCTGCAAGGAAAGGAGCGGATCGTTAGAGAGATGGAGGAGAGCAACAAGTGGTCGATTCTGATGGGTCTTCCACTGAAGAAGAAGAGGGCTAGCAGCTCTCTGGTTGATGCCCCTCCTCCTGAGAAGAGGAGGGTCCTGGAGCCTTTTAAAGGGTCGTCGGAACCGGCAGCTGAAAAGACTGTTGTGGTGCTCCAGGAGGAGGAAGCGGGAGCTTCGGTTGCAGTTTTGTCGGGGGAGACGCCGTCGGTCAAAGTTGCTAGGGTTCTGGCGCGAACTCTGGAGTCTTCACAAGGACACGCAGATGAGGCGGCGACAGCAGAGGTGGTGAATATCTCTAACTCTCCGGTGAAGGCGTTTTTGAGGACCGGAGGGCATAAGGAGCTGTGCGTGGTGCATCAAATGCTCGTGGGGGAAAAACTTGAGCTAGGGAAGATTCTGCTCAAAGATGAAGACGTTGAGCAGCACTTCCCCATGGTAGGGGCTCCACCTGAAAGGGGTTTGGTGAAGATGCCCCTAGTGATTTGCGGTCCTGCTCTTGATAAGCCAGTCCCTCTTCCTCCTAAAGCAGGGAGACCTTCCTTTCCTTGTCTCCTTCCAACGAGTGCTCGAGATGATGAGAAGAAGGAAGAGAAGGGAAGGAAGAGAGAAGAAGGCAAGATGGAGGAGGCGACTAAGAAAAAGAAGGGGGTTCCCCATGTCGCCTCCAAGGTTGCACTTGGCACCGAAGGGACAGGAAGCATCCTGGGGGAAAGGCTGTTTGAAATAAGGAGAGAGGAAGAGAGGATCCTGAAGAATACCTCCCAGATCATGAAAGTGGTAAAAAATTTAAAAAGTCAGGAGGAAGGGGAAGCTCGCCATCTCAGGAAGATAGCAGAGCTGGAGAGTGCTTTGTTGCAAGCCACAAAGCGCTCTCAGGTTGATCACAGGGAGGAGCTAGGGAAGTTATACAAGTTGAAAGATAAGTTGGCTTCCCTAGCCCTCAGCAATTCAGAGTGGGCAGGCAAGGTTGAGGCTGCGAAGGGGGAGTTTCATCGCACCACTTCGGACATAGGCCAAGCCCATTCCGCCCACGTCAAAGACCTCTAGAAAAGAATAAAGAAGTTGGATGATGAGAATGAGACTTTGAGAAGGGAGAGAAATAAGCTCAGGGATGAAGTCACGGCTGCTAAGGAAGCAGAATCCAAGGCGAAGCAGATGGCCTTCGAGACCCGTCGCCGGGATGAGTTGCTGAAGTCTGAAATACACTCCATGCATGCCTTGATAGACAATGGCTTTGGATGGAGGGGGCGACGCATAGAGGACCTGGAGGAGACAGTGAGAAGAGCGGTGAATATCGTTAGCTCCTCAGTCGTAGGTCACCATGTGAAGAGCCAAGCAACCTTTGATGTTCTCCTGCAAACATTGATTGACGTAAGCATTCTGAACCAGGAAAATATCAGGGGTCCAGCTGTTCTTCCTTTTTGTGGCCCCAAAGGCCCAGATAGGTTTTTCGACACTTGAAGCCATGGCTCAGGGGAGATTCCCCCGATGGGTACCTATGTCGGCTGGGGATACCAGTCTGCTTCCTCCTGCAGAGGTCCTGACGAAGGTCAGAGTGCTCCTCCTGAAGTGCAGCAGCAGACGCCTCCCAAGGGTTTGCCATGACTTGCTTCCTTCCTGTTCTTCATCCTCAGACTCTTCATCAACACAGTTGATGGAATGATTTGAGAAGAAAGGTGTCCAAGTCATCTCCTGAGGGCGCGCCGCCGGTTGGTGAAGAGGGGTATAGGTCAATCTGGAGGGGAGGTTCCCCTCATATTTGAGATTGACACTATAACCCTAGTTATCTAAGTTCTGAAGTCTTGTGTTTTTCTTTGATTTCATTGTATGTTCTGTACTCAGAAAGAAACATGTAAGAGAACAAAGAAATGAAATTTATAACAAGTTGTCATGAATAGAATATATCCCTTTGAAAACTTGTTCTGGATGAATTCTGTTTGTTGTGTTTTCTTTCTTTTGTCTCCTCTCTTTTATCTGAAAAAGATATGAGATCAAAAAAGAAAAGAACAAGAATCCATAAGTAAATGAAGGCATAAGGCTGATGATAAAATCTGAGTTAAAAGGTTCTTGCAACAAGAAACAGACTATCATCGTAAACGATATTGCGTTAGACAGATAAACATCGAGAAATGATAGTTGAAAGAATAAAATGAACAGCTCATTCTGATGTTTCGAAACATCGTGCACGATGTCAAGAAGAGTGCATGTAAAAAGATGCTTCGATATCCATGTGTCGCTTCGGATTTCGAAACTGTCAGAAAAATGGACGGTCAGATTGGGCCTGCACGTCGATCAATAAGTTCAGACGGCCAGAAGATGAAGAGTTGCAGCTGTTCCCCATAAAGTCGTGGTTCAAGGAGGGAAGTTTGAAACGTTAGCCTTTGCGTCAAACCCTGAAAATCCTCCTTACGCTTGTTCGTCGCCAAGCTTCACCATAGGGGGAAGAGAGATTGAATGGGCTGAGCTAGCCGAACACTTCCTGAGCAACTCCATCTACTAGGAGAGTCTTTTGATGGAGCACAAAGTGCTCAACACGACAAGGGAGTTCAGAGGAAACCCCAGCCTCATAGTTATCCAGCCCACTGCCGAGCTCCGTCAAAGCAGTTGTGTGCGTTGAAGGAGTGGTGTGTGTCTACCAGGAGCAAGTGGAGTACAGGATGAGTTCAGAGAGATCCTGGATTCGTACCAGATCGTGCCGGTGCAGCTCTCCCCCAACGTCGTGGCATACGTATACTCTTTTTTGAAGTTGTTGCAGGCTCAAGAAATTCCATGGAGCATGACGTTCTATGAAGCACCGATACTTCTGCGAGCCTAACGTACTTGTATCCGATACTTGTCGGATACCGATATGCGCCGATACGGCTCCGATACGTATCTGATACGCCACCTGGCGTATCGGAATTTTTTATATTAAAATATGTCGCTGATACGGCCCGATACTTTGGCGATACTTCTCCGATACAGTTTTTTTAAAAAAATTTAAACCGAACCGGTTCAGTGGCCGGTCCAATTCAGCGATCATATTAGGGTTGGCGGAAGCTGCTCAGTGCGTCGGTGAAAAATCGATTTAGCGCGATACTTCTACTCTCTGCTGCTGCCGCCCTCGCCGTCAGCTGCCGTCGTTCTCGCCGTCGGCTGCCGTCGCCCTTGTTGTCGGCTCACGTTTCGCTCGCATCAGCTGCTGCGTGCCGTCGCCCTCGCCGTCGGCTGCCGTCGCCCTCGCCGTCGGCTGCCGTCGCCCTCGCCGTCGGCTGCCGTCGCCCTCGCCATCGGCTGCCGTCGCCATCGACTGTGGTCCGCTCGCGTTTGCTGCCGCGTGCTGTCGCCCTCGTCGTGCGCTGCCGTCGTCCTCTGGCCGTGCGCTCTAGTTGCCTCTCGCTGTCCGCTGCCGTAACCTCTCGGCTTTCTCTGTGCAATCCACAGCCTTCGCGGCATCACTCCTGCGGGGACAGAGTGGTCTTGCAAGCTCCTTTGTAAATTCTGCTGATAGGATTCCATCTGGAACACGCTGTGCTGATCCAGCCCTTCCTTTCATCAGGTATTTTCTTTTGCTCTTCTTTACTGTAGAAGTTTATCTTGAAATATCCTCTCGCCGTCCACAACACTCCCTGTCGCTGCGCTATCCGCAGCCCTTGCAGCTTGCTCCGATTCAGCCTGACATTTGTGTACAAGGATTTAGGTTTGCACTTCATTTTGCTCTTTTTTTGTCATTTATCTCTCTCTTTGTTTTGCTTATTTTCATCTATTATTAACTTGTGTGCAAAAATAGAATTATTTTTAAAGCAATATGTTATTTAGGATATTTTTGTTAAAAGTTTTTAATATTATACTTGCTTTTTCTTCAATTAGCTAAATGATATATGTTATCAATTGCAAGGAAGTTGAAATCATCTATCATATATTATCAATTGCAATGTTCTTTAATAAATATTTTATGGTTTCTAAGATATTTTTTTATTTGAGTAGAAGATTGATTTTTTCTCCTATTAATTGCTATTTTTTTCTTTGTTGCTTTTTTTTGTTTTGTTTTAGGAAGAATGACAGATAGTGGTTCTGGGTCTTGTGATTATTCAAAAGAGAATGATGAATTTCCTTTGTGGAAGTATGTTGAAAAGTTAGAAAAAAGGAAATTTGACATACAGTGGATCATATTTCAGGGTAAGATCTCATTTATTGAAGATATCAGGAAATGGAATTAGATGTTGCCCTAAAGTGACTTCTTGGCATCTTGCTGAAATGCAAAAGATAGATGCTGAAGTTGAAAAAGCTAAAGCTTTAAAAACAAAAAAAGTTCCACTTCCTTCTGCAACATCTCATTCGGTTGTTGGTGCCTCCTCTTCGTCATATTCTACCTTCAAAATGGAAGGTTTTAACACTGGTTCCAAGAGAAGGAGGAGAGGTGGAAACACAGATATTGAAAAGGCATTTAATGTACAACTTAGGGAACAATTGCATGAATCGGTTACACGTACTATTTATTCTGTCGGTTTGCCTTTTCATATTGCTAGAAACCCTTATTGGGTTGATATGCTACGTTTGCATGCAAAGGCCTCAATGGAAAGCTACGTTCCTCCAGGATAAATAGTTTGCGGACCACATTACTGCAGAAGGAGAAAGCACACATTGAGAGGCAATTACAACCGATTAAAAATACTTGGAGTTTGAAAGGTGTGACATTAGTAGCTGATGGATGGACAGATCCTCAGAGAAGACCTCTAATTAATTTTATGGCAGTCTCAGATGGATGTCCTATGTTTTTAAAGGCTGTGAATTGTGAAGGAGAATATAAAGATAAATTTTTTATTGCACAACTTATTAAAGAGGTTATCACAGAAATTGGTTCGAATAATGTGGTGCAAGTGATCACTGATAATGCACCTGTTTGTAAGACTGCAAGTGCTATAATAGAAGATCATTTTCAGCATATTTTTTGGACACCATGTGTTGTGCATACATTGAACTTGGCTTTAAAGAATATTTGTTCTCCTAAAAATACAGAAGAAAATGTTGTCTTTGAGGAGTGCCATTGGATTAGTGATATTGCAAGTGATGCAAATTTCATAAATTTTTTTATCACTAATCATTCTATGAGGCTTTCCATGTTTAATGATAATGTGGAATTAAAGATGTTGGCTATTGCAGAGACTTGCTTTGCTTCTATTATTGTCATGTTTAGAAGATTTCGACAAATAAAAGAAGAGTTACAAAAATGGTGATATGTGATAAGTGGAATATGTATCGAGAAGATGACATGGAGAAGGCTCGGTTTGTGAAAGAGAAGTTGCTCAGTGACTTATGGTGGGATAAAGTTGATTATATCATTGCTTTTACTGAGCTTATATATGAAATATTGCGTATTGCAGATACCACCAAACCATGTCTCCACTTAATATATGATATGTGGGATAGCATGATTGAGAAAGTAAAGACAATTATTTATAGGCATAAAGGAAAAGTGAGTAACGAAGAATCAAGTTTTTTTGATGTTGGTTCTAATATTTTCATTCAACGTTGGACTAAAAGCAACACTCCTCTCCACTGTTTGGCACATTCGTTGAATCCAAGGTAACTAATAAAATATTTATTTAGCATTCATATACGATAAATTGCTTAAATTCTTCAAATATAATATGCATAATTGTATATTTTTATTGTAGATTTTATAGCAAAGAATGGCTCTCCGAAGGTCCAAATAGAGTTGCTCCTAATAATGATGAGGAAGTACAAATTGAAAGAATGAAGTGTGTGAAAAGGCTATTTCCTGATAGTGAGCACAAGAAAAGGGTTAATGAAGAGTTCGGAAAATTTTTCTTAAGTCTTGGTTCCTTTGGTGATCCAGATTGTATATCAGATAGAGCAATGATGGATCCTAATATTTGGTGGGCAACATACAGAGCTAGCACTCCGCTCCTTCAACAACTAGCAATGAGACTACTTGGCCAACCTTCTTCATCTTCATGTTGCGAAAGGAACTGGAGCACGTATTCATTTATTCACTCCATGAGGAGAAACAAAATTTTACCACAACGTGCTGAAGATTTAGTGTTTGTCCACAATAATTTCCGTCTCTTATCTAGAAGAAGTCCACAATACATGGAAAGAGCGACAAAGATGTGGGATGTTTCTCCAGATGCATTAGTTTCTGTTGAAGATACATGTATGTTTGAGGTGGCATCACTGTCTTTAGACGAACCCGAACTCGAAGTGATGTTAGTTGATGAAGTAGACGATGAAGGAGGCCTTTATGACAACTTATAAAGGAATTTATGAAGACATGAGGCCTATTGGGATATTTTGTGATCTATTTTTGATTCGTTCAATTTTAGAAACTTTTGATTATGTTTTGTTATTATTATTTTTTGTTTTGGACTTTTGGACTTATGATTATTGCTCATGGATTATGTGTTTTATATTCTAGTTGATACTATGTTTATAGTCAATATAAATTCAGTTATGTTAATTGCTTATTAATACTAATAACTGTTGTTATTTGATATGACTAATACTCTTAATATTTATTAATACATTTGTTAATGTAGATATAGTGATATACTAACATGTCATAGGAAACAAGAAAGTCATAATTTACTGCTGTCGTTTGTCGGTTATTCCATAATATAGTTGACTTGTGGGTTAGCTCGGTTCTCTCAAGTAAGTGTTATATTGAAGCACTAGTTTTTAGTTTTATTTTTAATGTTTGTAAATTAGTAAATCACTAATTTGTTGTACAATTTTTATAATTTTTAATAAAATAAATTGAGATGTGAGGATTCGAACCCCATACCTCTCACTTACTAAAAGTGAGTGCTCAACCATATGAGCTACATCTCAAATATAGTATATTTTTATATTATGTATATATAAATGTAATATTTAAATGTCGTATCCTAACGTACCCGTATCCTAGTTTTTTTGAAATTGCAGTATCCCCGTATCCGTATCGTATCGTACTCGTATCGCCGTATCGCTCCCGTGCTTCATAGATGACGTTGTTTAGGGGCCTCTTTAGTTGGATGGCGGTGCCTGGATACGGAGGATGCCTGGCCCTGAGGTCGAAGGCAAGAAAGGCGATGTTTTTCGGGGCGAGTAGTTTCCACTCAGACTGGAGGGACTATTACTTCTTCGTAGAGGGGATTTGTGCATCCCTCTGAAGCCCGGAGTTTGCCCACCTGAGTCATCGGGAATGCCAGGTGGATGGCTGAAGAAGGGACCATGAGGAATATTGAGAAGCTGAAGGGGCAAAATTGGCCCCTGAAGGATTTCCTCAGGCACTTGAAGAACGACATATCTCTGCACGCGAAAGCGTTAGGATATGCCGTCTTCAAGGAGACAACTCTTCCCCCTAGCATTGTTCTAATGAAGAGGGCTAGGAGAGGGCAGCCCCCAATCGCACAGCTCAGCAAAGAGGTTACTGAGGTGGTGGAGGAGCAAGGAGAGATAGAGGTTCCAGAGCCAGTTTGTGGCGGAATCGCCGTCGACGTGGTATCTTCTCCAGAGGATACTGTCGAAGACGAAAAAACTATAGCCGAGCTGTTTGAAGATGCAGGCAAAGGGAAGGAGCCTGCATCACCGGCCAAGCCCAAGGCAATCCCCAAAACTAATAAGGGGATTGTTCTTGGGGGAGATGAAGGAGAGGAGAAGGCCGAAGAGAAGGGCCAGAAGAAAGAAGAGAATGGCCAAGAGGAAGCCCTAGAAAAGAGAGTAGAGGGGGCGACTGCGAGCCCCTGCCTAGACCTGGTGCTAAGAGAGGTCCCTAAGCAGAATAGGGGCCTTCCAGAATAGAGGAGTCCAGAGCCCCCTTCGAAGAAGGGGAAGGCCGTGGAGGAAGAACAAACGATTGCCAAGGGAGTTCATGAATGGCAGCGGAGTGTGGGCCCCCCCTACCGCGTCAACTTCACAGGGAGGTTTGGGGACGATAGCGCAAAGATTCCTGTGGAGGCAGTAAGAAATAAAAGAAAGTTAGCAATACTCTCCCAGCAATCATTCGGACGAAGCCATGCAGTTCCAGGAGACATGGGGCTGACAGTAGGAGGTGGCTTGGTTACCAAGAATCTGGAAGCTTTTTGTAATTGAGAAAACCTTGACGCCGGATGCCTACGCCAATAAAGCCAACAGGATGGTCGCTGTTAGGGTTTATGGTTCTCTTCACCTCCTTGATAACTGCCTAGCTGAGATGCACTAACTTTATTTTGTTTTTCAGGCGCTCGCTCGTCTGCCCCTGCTTCTGAACAAAACCTTGCGGACGGAGGAGCAAGTGATCGAGCAGGGACGCCAGATTCAGCAACAAGGCGAAGAAATAGAAGCCTTGAAGGCCCAACTTGCAGCAAAGTCTTCTCAGCACGATGCTTTGTAAGAGGAGCTTTCGATTCATTAATCCGCCATGGGAGCGCTGAAGGCTGACAATAAAGTTCTGCGGGAAAAGTTGAATAAGGTCGTCGAAGACCAAGAGGCCACTGTTGCGATGAAGTCTGCGACAGCTGTAGAGGCCTACAAAATAAGCTTATCCTGCAGGAAGGAGAGGTTAGAGGGGATCAGGAGAGCTTGGGAAGGCCTGGTCTACACTTTGATCCGGGAGGGCAAAATCACTGTGAATGACCTCGCGGAAGTGGAGCCCATCCCATACCTAGTCGCTGATCCCGTTTACAAGGAAGAGGGGTTGGACTTGGCTGACGACTTTATCCAACAGATATTTGATCTTTTGGATAAGATCAGTAAAGATCAACCCACTTCGATGTAAGATGAGTGAATGTAACCTCGATATTGTAATTTTAAAATGAATGAAAGAGAAGCTTTTTCTACATACCTGTCTTTTTGTGATGTAAAATAGGTACCTTGTGTAATTTTGAATTGTATGAAATATGATTGTAGTTTCTACTCTTAAGTTTAGACTGAACTAATTGATCAGAAAGAGCGTTTAGAGCTTTGAGGAAACGTCTGGGTTGAAAGGTGTTTCTGAGCAATCCCTATCATAGCAGGTTTAGAATAGGATAGAACTGATAGAGTGTTTTCCCATATTTAATTTGAAATCACACCCCTTTACACGCCTGAACAGGAAAGAAGTAATGATAGTAGTGGAGATCCTGCCTAGGAGGTATTTGACTCGATGCCAAAAGGACTTTAGATCGTCTGAAACATCGTGATCGATGTTTGTACTTGAGGCATGGGCTGACTTCCATTAGAGCGGCAAATCCTAGTTGGAGGCGAAGGCACTCTGCTTAGGGGGGACTTGTATCGTGAGTAGATAGCAGAGACTGCCCTAAAGTTACAAGCAGGTCTTCTGACCCTCCGCTAGCCGGGTGGGCTTATTATGGAAGGGTTCCAAATGTTGATAGGAGACTCCACCTGCCTTTAGGCGTGACTAGGCTCAGTGACCTCCGTATATGGATAATAAAGATAATGAACCATCGTGTACGAGGTGCAGAACCTCGAGTACGATGGTTAGAGAGTTTGAGGTTAGAATCATACTTGTCGCGCGACACTTGAATAATAAATAAGCTAGCCATGCTTTAGATAATATGAAAACCTCAGTAGGGATTATCAATCACTAGCATAAGAATCCCATAACACGAGATGCCTGAATCAAGGATTTTGTACCAAAAAAGGGTCCTCATTAATTGCTGTAATGATGATTATGAATCAGGGGCAACTGAAATGTTGCCGGAAGACCATAATAAAAGGAACCTAGATGTGCATAAATATAAAAGAATTTTTGATGTATTTGCACAAATGAATTCCAGGTGAATCTGTACAAATGAATCGCATTCACAAAGAATGAGAATAAATAGATGCCAGAGTTTAAGCATAGAACTTCTTTAGATCATCTTCGCTCCACATCCTAGGGAGTTGAATGCTCTCGGTAGTCATAAGATAATACGCATTAGGTCCGGCAATCTCGCACGATGTATGGGCCCTCCCAGTTGGGTTCAAGTTTGAGAACCCCCAGGTTGCTGCCAGCAAGTAGTCGTCGTTTGAGCATAAGATCTCTCTGAGCAAAGTCTTTGGGGTTGACTCTGCGGTTGAAGTATCGTTCAACTCGGCGTTTATGCTCCAGACGTTTGAGCGCGGTCAACTGCCTTTTCTGTTCCAAGAGATCCAAATCAACCCGTCGTGAATCATCGTTCTCATCCATCCAGATTTGCAAATCTTGAGGATTGAAGTTGGTGTCTACCTCCACACTAGGGGAGTAATGTTCCATCTCAACATGTATGATAGTTTCCATCTCGAAGGCCAGAGAGAAAAGAGATTTCTGGGTAACCTCAGATGAGGTGGTGTTGTAAGCCCAGAGAGCGCCCGACAGTTCATTTGGCCAACGGACTTTGGCACCATCGAGGCGTTTCTTGATGATATTCAAGACATTTTTGTTGGCAGCTTCAGCTTGTCCATTCGTGTGAGGATGCTAGATGAAGGCATATTTAAGATTAATCTGGTGCTTGCCACAGAAATTGCGGATCAACTGATTGGCGAAGGAAGTGTCGTTTTCTTTGATAATCACTATGGGAACACTATATCTGCAGACAATGTTTGCCCATAGGAAATTCTCGACATTCTGGGCAGTGGGTTGAGCAAGAGGCTTTGCTTCTATCCACTTTGTGAAGTAGTCAACAGCGACCAACACCCATTTGTAGCTCCGGATGGCGGTAGGCATTGGCCCCAAAAAGTTGAGCCCTCAAACGGCAAAGGGCCAAGATAGGAGTGGCAATATATGACCCGACCCGCAAATTTTGGGTATGGGTCATGAATTTTGACCCATTTATTAAACGGGTCGGGTTCGGGTTGGGCATAATCGGATCGGGTAGGATTCAGGTTGGGCATTTATAAAAAATACTCTATATAAACGGGTCGGGTCGACCCGCCAACCTGACTCATTTATTAATCGGGTCGAGTTCGGGTCATGGATTTTGACCCATTTAATAAATGGGTCAGGTTCGGGTTGAGACTATTCGGGTCAGGTCGAATTCGGGTTCGACTAGAACCCGACCCGCCGACCCATTTTGCCACCCCTAGGCCAAGATGAGTTGATGGGCTTGAGGTAATACTAGCATTGAAGACATTTCTCCACAAATGTTTGAGCGTCTTTGTGGATGTTGGGCCAGAAGAACTCCTGGTGCAGGATCTGCATGACCAGACTTTGACCTCGAGCTTGAGTTCCGCACTCCCCTTTGTGAACTGTCTCCGTGACTTCTTGAGCTTCTTCAGGCCTCAATCATTTAGTGAGTGGCCTAGCATAAGATCTTCTATATAGTTCCTCGCCAAGGAAGACGTATTTGGCGCATTTGAGCCTTAGCCTTTTTGCTTCTTATTGGTTGCTTGGTTGGACTCCGTTCTTCAAATAATCGAGGATTCTGTCCATCCAGCAAGGTGGTTGCTCAGAGCTCTGAGTCTCCGCACACTCGTAGCTAGGCTTTCCAAATGTCTGGTGCTGATGGAAGTCAGGGAGCCCCCCTTTGGCGAGATGATCTGCCACCTGGTTCTCCTCCCTAGGAACATGCATTAAGTAGAATTCGTCGAATTGGGAGATCAAGGACTGGGCCTCACCAAATACTTCTTTAAAACCTCGTTCTTTGTCTCGTAAGCGCGAGTAACTTGATTGACGACCAATTGTGAGTCGCTGAATACTTGTATATGCTTCACTGACATCCCGAGGGCAAACTTCAGCCCCGCAATGAGAGCTTCGTATTCTACCTGATTGTTGGTAACTTTGAACTGAAGAGTCATCGCTCGATGTAAGGCAACTCCCAAAAGACTAGTCAGAAGAATTCTTATTCCTTGAGATTGAAGTCCGGAAGTATCATCGACGTGGAGAGACTAGAGTATGACCTTGCTTTTAGTGAACGGTGGCTCCGAAGTTGAAAGTTCAGCAATGAAGTCAGACAGCGCTTGAGCCTTGATCGCCATCCGCAGAGTGTATTTGACATCGAACTCGCCAAGTTCGATGGACCATTTAAGGAGCCTTCCCGAAACTTCGGGAGTATGTAATATCTTTAGAAGGGGATGATCAGTGACCACCTGGATAGTATGCGACTGAAAGTATGGACGCAACTTTCTTGCTGCCATCAGAAGAGCAAGAGCAAGCTTCCCTAGTGTGGGGTACCGAGTCTCAATGTCAAGAAGTATATGGCTGACATAGAAGATATGGCGCTGTATCCCCTTATCTTCGTTCACGAGGAAAGCCGAAACTGCTGCGATAGATACCCCTGATAAAGAGACAGAACTTCTCCTGCTTTAGGTGCCACAAGCATCGGCGAAGTGGTAAGGTATTTCTTCAACTTTGCGAAGGCAGTTTCGCATTCATCAGTCCACTGGCTCTTATTGCCGTTGCGAAGACACTGAAAGAACGGTAAACACCGATCACCAGCTTTGGAGATGAACCTTCACAGACTGTTGACCCGTCCTGCCAGCTTTTGAATTTCTTTCAATGATCGGGGGGAAGGCATGCTGAGGACCGCTAATATCTTGTCTGGGTTCGCCTCTATCCCTCTGGCTGATACCAGGTAACACAAATTTTCCTGAGACCGCGCCAAAAGTACACTTGGCAGGGTTGAGTTTGAGGTTGAACCTTTGGAGAGTGTCGAATGTTTCTCTGAGGTCGGCGAGATGTTCCTCCATGCTTCGACTTTTGACCAGAATGTCGTCAACATACGCTTCAAGATTCCTCCCCGTTGACCTCTGAACACGGCATCGATCATGCGCTGATAAGTGGCTCCGGCGTTTTCTTAAGACCGAAGGGCATGACATCGTAACAGTACGTGCCGAAGTCAGTGATGAAGGCAGTTTTCTTTGCGTCCTCTTTGGCTATTCGGATTTGATGGTATCCAGAAAAAGCATCCAGGAAGCTCATGACATTATACCAAGAAGTACGGTCTACCATCATATCGATGCACGGAATGGAGTATGTGTCTTTGGGACATGCTTGATTGAGTGCTCGGAAGTCCACACACATCCTCCACTTTCCATTGTTTTTTTTACCATGACAACATTGGTAAGCCATTGAGAGTATTGGACTTCTCTGATGTATCCTGCCCTCAATAATTTGTGAACTTCCTCCTCGATGGCGCTCTGCCTTTCTGCGGCCATGACTCTCTTCTTTTGTTTTATGGGAGTAGCATCAGCAGACACATTCAAGTGATGCTCACAGATAGCCCTATTAACTCCCGAGATGTATTCAGGAGACCACACAAAAACATCCATATTATCGGAAAGCAAAGCATTGGTATCTGCTTGCTGATTTGCATTCATGGAAGAAGATATATTTACAAGTTTGGAAGAACTTTTCCTCCCCAATGGTACATTAATAACTCCCTCTTGTGGTACAACAGGTTGTGACTCTTTATGGTCCAGTTGATCGACGACGAGCTGCGTGGCGATCTGGAAATATTGGGTGGCCTGCCTGAGGTCTCCTCTGATGGTGACAACGCCGCTGGAGGTAGGGAACTTCACGCAGAGGTGTAGCGTAGAGATCACCATCCCGAAGGAGTTGAGAGTAGTTCTCCCAAGGATGACGTTGTAGCCTGACTTGCCCCTGATGACAACGAAGTTTACCATGCTCATGGCGTGACCGTTGTCGTCACAGAAAGAGACCGACAGAGAGATGAATTCGAGCGGTTGAATCCTCTCTCCGGAGAAACCTAGCAAAGTGGTTCCTGCACGAAAGAGGTTTGTTTTCTTGAGCCCCATCTGGATTCGAACAGGATATCGGTCGTGCTTCCTAAGTCAAGGAGTACTCACTGCATGTCAAAATCAGCCACACGAGCAGTGACCACTATCGGGCCGTTGTGAGGGTTGCATTGACGAGGAAGGTCTTCAAGACAGAATGTAAGTGAGATGGAGAAAGAGGTTTGATGAGAGATACCGCAACCTCTAGCACCTGGCGGTGAGCAGCGAAAGGATCTACGTTGAAGATGGCGTTGATAGTTCTCGCTGGAGGGGGGTAGGACCACATCGACTGACTAGGGCTTGGCGGTGGTAAAGCCTGGGCTGGAGCTCCCACGTCTGCTGGGGCCTTGCCCTTCTGCACGGCATTGAATGTAGACAAACATGAACTCTTCAAGTTTGCTCTGATCCACCAGCTTGTCGAGCAAGGCCCTCAGTGCGTGGCACTTGTGAAGCTTGTGCCCATAGTTCCCACGGAACTCACAGTAGTTCTCCAAATCTATTCCGGCCGGTGGTGCTGGTTTGGGTCTTGCATGACGAACCCAACGTTGCTTCACGACCGCCGCGTATACTTCAGTAAGCGACCGGGAGAAGAAATGCTTTTGCTCATGGGTCGGTCGTGGCCTCCTTTCATCCCTGCTATAGTTCTTGCCCCTGCGGTTCATCGTGGACGATGATTCGTCGCCCCAATGTTTTCTTTTGGGGAATAGGAGCCGCGGCAACCGGCGGGAGCGGTGCAGGGGTCGCTGCAACCGGCGGGAAAGGGTCACGGGCCGCTGCAATCGGCATGAGAGGGTCTCGGGCCTCCGCAACCAACGGGAAAGGGTCTCGGGCCGCCGCAACCGGCGAGAGGTGTAGGCGACAGTATGGCAACGTAAACTGGCTGAGTCTGCCTGAGGATCACGGCCTGCTGGGCTGTAAGACCAGTAACCAGGTCGGTGAGGTTCGCCAGCATCTCTTGCAACTCTGAAATGTGGGTGCCTCTGCAGGAAAAAGTAGATCCAACGCGATGCCGGGATGTGAAGGCTGAAGCTTCATCACCTGGTGCTCTAACAGAAGGTTCACCTGCATGTGTGTTGCGGACTGTGGAGTTGGTTCTGCGTGTCCTAGCTACCATCTTTTCAAGGTTTCAATGAAAGCACCAGAAAATATTGACGTGGAAAGTAGAGATCCCAAGAGAGAGAGAGAGAGATAGAGAGAGAGTCCAGAGAGACAGTGGTACGCAGAGAACTAAGCTTGATAATTAAGGCTTAAATGAGAGTAATATGCATCCAGAACAGCACACAGGTATTTAAGTGGCGGGGACACCACGATCGACCGTCGATTCATTCCTGATAGAGTTTATCGTCGACGGCCGAGATCTAGCCATGCTGCTTCGATCTGGATTGATTGACTATTAGGACAGGTTTGGAAAGATGGATACTGCGGATTGCTGACTCGATGGATTGGAAATCTCCTATTCATTTTGATTGATTGGAGATTCCATTTTGGGATGATTTTATTTCTCGCATTTATTTTGTATTAGTTGTTTCTATTTCAGTGATCATTATTTTAGGCATGTTATTTAGTATTTCCTCGTTTGTGTGAGTAACTTATTGCATTATATTTTTTTATTTATTGAGTCAGTCTGTATGGAGGCCTATATAAATGTCTTCCTGTTACTCTTATTTTCTAAATGCTGAATAAATCTGATTTGTGTTTCCCTTGGGATTATTTGATTTTGGAATGAATTGATATCCTGGATAGGGAAGGGCTTGGGCCTTGGGTGAGAATCCCTAAACTCCACCCGCTCCAGCTCCTCCCCTCCGGGTTCGATTCCCTTCATCTTGCACCTCCAGCATTCCCCTTGATGCCTCGTACAATTCTGACAGACGCGCCTGCTCTCCGACCATGCGCGCCCCTGCTCCACCTGTGTTCGCCGCTCCCGCAGCGCGCTCACGAGATCCCGGAAGCGCGACTGCGCCTTGCCCAACAGCGCCATTCGCGCACCAGCCAGGGCCGCCTGCCGGGCGCCTGACGGCGCCACTCTTCG
>KZ451979.1:4096161-4131205 GCA_002786265.1 Apostasia shenzhenica
ATGATTCTCAAAGGTATTTCAAATTTGAAGAATTCCAAATTTATTAACCATGAATTAAGCTGGGTATTCAATTAAGCATTAATTACCTTGACTTAAGGTAATAAAAATGATATTCCATCCATGCTCTTTAGGCAAGAGAAGATGGTGTAATCTCTTTCAAATCAAATCATTACTCTAATTAATATTCATAATATTTTACAAAATTTTTGTGATTAATAACAACAACAACAACCAAGCCTTAATCCCACTGCTGGGGTCGGCTATACGAACCATTTGTTTTCATTGCGCCTCTATCAGTTACCAAATTCTTATTTAAGTTTAAGTAACTAAGATCACTCCTTATAGTTTTTTGCCATGTTCTTCTTTGGTCTCTGTTTTCCTTTTTGTACATAAGCAAAATCCAATTACTCAATTTTTTTAACTGGAGCTTCAATCGGCCTACGATTTAGGTGTCCAAATCATCTAAGCCGACTTTCTCTAAGTTTATCCTCAATTGGTGCAACATCAACTTGGGATATACTCATTTCTCATTCTATCCTTCGTGTGTATATCTATACATCCACTTTAGCATTCTCATTCTGCAATATTTATTTTTATTTACATGTTTCCTCTTGCAGGACCAGCATTCAGCACCATATATCATCGCTTGGTCTTACTACATTTTTATTAAATTTATCTTTGATTCTTGATGAGATTTTTCTATCGCACAACACGCCAGAAGCATTTCTTAATTTTACCTATCCTGTTTGAATCTCTAATAACGTCATTATCATTTTCATCATCATTTTTGGTATGGTTGATCCAAAGTATCTAAAAGTGCTCACTCTTCTTGACAATTGATCATCAATCGTCATATCTCTAATATAAGTATTTCTTTTCTCGACTAAATGGTGCACTCAATATATTCAGTTTTTGATCTACTGAGATGAAAACCTTAAATTCTAGAGTATTCCTTCAAAGTTCTAGTTTCGCTTTAGCTCCCTCTTTAGTTTTCTCAATAAGGATAATATCATCTGCGAAGAGCATACACCAGAACCTCATCTTGGATTATGCCCAGTCATGACTTCTATAATCAAAGCAAAAAGATACGGACTTAAAGCCGAGCTTTTGTGTAGTCTAATGTAATTAGAAAAATCCTTAGTTAAATCTCCTTGTGTCCGGTAACAGGTAACAATTCATTTTATATTACATTGGTCTTTATACTAACTGTTATATCAGGTAGGTACAAGATCCTTTGCTTTCTGAAAACTTCCATCTTCTCGATTTATTCGATAGCTTGCTAATCGTAAATGAACTTATGATAGCGTTGTCTTATCATAAGTGTCTAACATGTCTGCTCTCCTTAAAAACTCTCTGTATTAAACTTCTAATAAGATGAATAGGCGTTTTATAGAGGTAGATCTAACCTTGACATAAAACCAAACTGATTCCTTTTTGAACCTTAGTATTATTGCGGTAACCTTTTGAGATCACACCCTCTCCGCAAATTTTCTAAAGTATGACTGATTTAATTTCTAATTCCTCTATAATTGGGCACAATCACGGATACATTCGCGTCGCCCCAACTAGCATCCAGGGCGGCGAAGCGTATTCTTTGAACGGGAGTCTCATATATAGCGGAAGAGGAGTTGTTGGTGTTGCATCTGAAGATTATTACTCTTCTCCATGTATGCATTCTATGATCAGTCCTGGAGTCTTGACAGAAAAGTTGAAATACTAAATGCAATACGGCTCTAGTGAGTAAAAACTATCTCGTATGGATCTAGGCTCGGGAGGGCGGAGGATACGGGATGCAAATTATCTGGATGTATCGGTCCTGACTGCTTATGCTCAGGTCTCCCATTCTGAACTCTTCACTGATCGTATCGCTACTGAAATGACGATGCTGCATGGTGAGTGCAGCTCTAAGAAGACGGGCTAAGTGCAATGAAGAGAATTATCTGAGATTGACGCCTAGATGAAAGCTAAGCAAGTATCAGACTCGGATAACATGAGAAGGCCATGGATGCGCTTGTATATTGGATGATGAGGATCCAGTGTGGTCTCGTCAGAACGAAGCGACTGCCGGTACCGATCGTAGAGCCCAGTCGTAAGAGGCGCGCTTTTGAGACGACAAGTCACCGCTAAAGGAGATCGCCAGGAAATGGTATTATCAACGATATCACGGTAAAACCGAATGGACAACTTTCATAGAGACGTAGATAAGTAACCACTGGGTCCTGATGGTCGTGGTATATCTCAAGTGCATCAGGCGACCAGAAAACCCACGAGCGTTGGCATCCAGAAAATCAGAGTCTTCGTCGACCAAGTCCTGTACTGGAGTCCAGTTCGGATCAGGTGGGTGAGGTCTGTGGATACCTTCCATCTCTAGCTCGCCCGCTTCCATTGGCATGAGGAATATTGCAGGTGGATGTAAGGCCCCAGCGACGAGAGGCTTCGCGGATAGCTCGCTGGCATATTGCACATCGTCTGCCGCCTTCGATCGGACGCGTAGACGATAATGTTATTGACACCGCAGAAATTGCAGCGTTTACGCAACCTCGAGGTTGAACACCTGTCGGACATGATGATATCGCAAATGAGCAGGGTATAACGACAAGATTCCCAAATCAATCCAAGAGCTTAGTCACGGCGATTCTCGCAGGAATAATTACTGATCCTGGGTGCGTGAGGTTATATCTTCCAGTCTTCAAGGGTGATATCAACGGGAAGCGTGCCTTGGTCGATGACTTGGTTGGTCGTCTCCTTGTTTCGTCTTGATCCAGTCGTGGTCCGACACAAAGCTTTGTGACTCTTTGAGTGGAGGCAGCCGTGGTGGATGGTGGTGCAGCATGAAATCGACCCGAGATGCTGTAGCTGGGCTAAAGAAGATCCTCAGATACAACGTCCTGTTCTCTGCTTCATGATTGGCAATGTTGACTGAGAATGAGACACAACCGTTCTTCCATTAGAAAGCGCAGTACCCCGCTGTTGTTCGATTGTTTAACATAACATGTTCATTTGCATATTCTCTATCGACGTGATGGAGGATCATGAGTGTCAAACGACTTACTCCCATGATATTGCGAGTTGAATGGGCGAAAATGATTCAATGCGCAAATAATATGTAGGGTGGAAATGATTTTGCTTCGTGGTACATTTCATCCCTGCTCGGTTACAGTTCATCCCGACAAAAAATATTTGAACCTCGTCGAACGCTTCCTCAAAAAGCGCGGCAACTTTTTTGCGCCTCGCCTGCCTCATCGGAGTCCTACCCACCACCACCGCCTTCCACCATTGCCAGAAGCGGACGAAATTCGCCACGGGGTCAAGCGCCTGGAAGGAACATTTGACGCACAGTGGAGAAGCGAGGCCGCGCGAACGCCCTACCTCGCCACTATGTGCACGGACAACGGCGACGCCAGAACGGAGTCGGGTCGACCACTCTAAGAAGGTTAGCAGGAACGGATACGACTCACCGGCAGAATGGCGGCGGCAGCGGAGCGCAGCCTTGTCAGGCCTGTCAAACAGACAGTGTTTACTACGGGCAGAAAGCGCGGTGATCTGTGCCGCAGACCGCGCCGCATGGATCTCAATCAGTAGAACGGCACGCATATACAGCTGCCTCTCCGTGGCAAGAAAGTTTGTCTCGTCTGTACATGTCCAGCGTTCCTACGGAGGTCTCAATATACAAGATTTCCGTGTGGTTCTTAAGACCATGGACAGGAGATCTGCCCGCTGTCATACATGCACCAGGTGTCCGCTACCGCTCTCTACACATACAGACCCCCTCGTCACCAGACATATGTGTCAGCCGTATGGTGAGTATTTGCGCGGGAGACGCGTTCATTCCAGGCAGGTCGTGCACGATCGAACTCAGATTCTTTAAGCTGTGCGTTTCACGAACGTGATCATCGCCCCTATCGTATAGCCGTATTGGCTGCTCTGCTACGAGCCCCGATTCGCAGTGCGCTCTCTGGCCTATCTCTCTGGCACCCGCGGTTAGTGGGCTTTCGGCGCAGGGAGTCAGTTCGGCATAGTATGATAATGAGTCTCGGCCGCTGAAGTTAGGTTTGACGGATCCGATTCATGGCGTTTACATGACCGCTCATTCTCGCATTCTGGATGGAGTATGGACAACGCCAGAAAGACCGCGCGATACTCGCAAGTACATGACGGCATTGGTATGGCTGTTGGCGTGAGGCCTAATTGATACGGACACGACTTAGTCCACGGTATTAGCAACATCATTGCGTCGAGCGGAGGCTCCACGGAGGACGCTGGCTTTACTGATATCCTTATGGGATTGAAGGAAGGTGGTGCAAGCGGAGGCCAGACCTGAAGCTGATCATCATGTCTGCCAACTTTTGATAGCGAGAAGTTTCAGGAAGTACTTCATGAGTGCCCCGTTGCTCGCCGGTACCTTGGTCGCACAACATCCCGTCGAAACTATCTATACGGCAAGAACCGGAGCGGCGACTACGTTGAAGCTGCCCTGCGAACGGTCTGCAAATACACCGCGACCCGAGCCCAGAGGGTGCACATTACTGTTGATCCTGCTGCGTGAGGAGGAGAGTCGAAGCAACGCATGTCGCAAATCAACTGGAAAGCAGATGAAATGGCGCGTTGAAGGTGGAGGGCCCTCTAAAGGTCTTAACCCTCTCTATGGAACTCGTTCCACCGGGCCACAGCAACAACGCATCTTCGATCCAGCGCCTGCCACCCTACAAGCCTTGACGGCCAGACCAGGACGGAAGATGCACGTCTCGGACCAAACCATCGCTGAAACATCACTTACCATCGATGGATCGATAGTTAACCAATATCTATGTATATATATATATATATATATATATATATATATATGTATCTCAAAGGTATTTCAAATTTGAAGAATTCCAAATTTATTAACCATGAATTAAGCTGGGTATTCAATTAAGCATTAATTACCTTGACTTAAGGTAATAAAAATGATATTCCATCCATGCTCTTTAGGCAAGAGAAGATGGTGTAATCTCTTTCAAATCAAATCATTACTCTAATTAATATTCATAATATTTTACAAAATTTTTGTGATTAATAACAACAACAACAACCAAGCCTTAATCCCACTAGCTGGGGTCGTCTATACGAACCATTTGTTTTCATTGCGCTCTATCAGTTACCAAATTCTTATTTAAGTTTAAGTAACTAAGATCACTCCTTATAGTTTTTTGTCATGTCTTCTTTGGTCTCTGTTTTCCTTTTTGTACATAAGCAAAATCCAATTACTCAATTTTTTTAACTGGAGCTTCAATCGGCCTACGATTTAGGTGTCCAAATCATCTAAGCCGACTTTCTCTAAGTTTATCCTCAATTGGTGCAACACCAACTTGGATATACTCATTTCTCATTCTATCTTTTCGTGTATATCTATACATCCACTTTAGCATTCTCATTTCTGCAATATTTATTTTATTTACATATTTCCTCTTTGCAGACCAGCATTCAGCACCATATATCATCGCTGGTCTTACTACATTTTTATTAAATTTATCTTTGATTCTTGATGAGATTTTTCTATCGCACAACACGCCAGAAGCATTTCTTAATTTTACCTATCCTGTTTGAATCCTGCTAATAACGTCATTATCATTTCATCATCATTTTGTATGGTTGATCCAAAGTATCTAAAGTGCTCACTCTTCTTGACAATTTGATCATCAATCGTCATATCTCTAATATAAGTATTTCTTTCTCGACTAAATGTGCACTCAATATATTCAGTTTTTGATCTACTGAGATGAAAACCTTTAAATTCTAGAGCATTCCTTCAAAGTTCTAGTTTCGCTTTAGCTCCCTCTTTAGTTTTCTCAATAAGGATAATATCATCTGCGAAGAGCATACACCAAGACACCTCATCTTGGATATGCCCAGTCATGACTTCTATAATCAAAGCAAAAAGATACGGACTTAAAGTCGAGCTTTTGTGTAGTCTAACTGTAATAGAAAAATCCTTAGTTAAATCTCCTTGGCCTTGTTTGGTATGAGCCCAAAAATGGGCAAAAAAATATCTTAATAATATTTTAAATTTATTATAAATTTTAATAACTTTATTTCATATCCAACACAAATTCCAACCTTAAAAATCAACTTTATTTCACATCCAACACAAATTTCAACCTTAAAATCAACTTTATTTCACATCCTACACACCTCTCAATATTAAAAATAATTTCTTTCCCATCAACTCTATAAAATAAATTATTTTCTCTTTCCTTACCCAAATTCATCCTTCAACCAAACAAGCCCCTTGTGTCCGTACATAGGTAACAATTCCTTTATACATGTCTTTAATAACTTGTATATAAGTAGTACAAATCCTTTCTTTTCTAAAACTCTCCAAAGTACTTCTCTTGAGACTTTATCATAGGCTTTTTCTAAATCAGTAAAAATCAACTGAACGTTTTTCTCTCTTCTTAAACTTCTCTATTAAACTTCTTAATAAATGAATAGCTTTTATAGTAGATCTACCTGACATAAAACCAAACTGATTCTCTGATGCCTTAGTATTATTGCGTAACCTTTGTTTGATCACCCTCTCCCAAAGTTTTAAAGTATGACTGATTAATTTAATTCCTCTATAATTGGCACAATTCTGTACATCGCCTTTATTCTTATAAATAGGTACTAATATACTCTTTCTCCATTCATTTGACATCCTTTTAGTCTTCAAAATTATATTAAACAATCTAGTGAGCTAAGAAACTCTTTCATCTCCTAAGCACCGTCAAATATCTTTTGGGATGTTATCTGGTCCTACTGCTTTTTTATGCTTCATGTTCTTTAAAGCTTTCCAGACTTCAGCTTTACTAATATGTCGGATGTAAGAGCCAAAAGCTAACTCATGGGAGTGGAGAGCCCAAAGCTAGCTCATGGGGGAGAACCAGGGTTTTTTGAACCGGATCGGACCGGTCGGTTTGACCAGTTCAACCGGGAACCGGCCCAAGGTCCGGTCTGATTCAACATTAGAATCGAAATCAGGTAAAAATCGGATTGGACCAGGAAAAACCGGGTTGAACCGATAAAAACCGGTCCAACCGCCAAACCGGACAAACCAGAATTATTATTTGAGCTTCTTATTTTATTTTTATACATTGATATTTGAGCATTAATATTTTAATATTGATGCTATATTTGGAATAATAATTATTTTATATAATGGATGTTTAGCTAATTTATTAATTTTTTTATCATAAATTTATTTCGAATTATTATAAAAGAGGTAAAGTATTTTGAATGACAAATTGACAAGAAAAGCAATTGTATTTGTTTTGTTTTATATTTTTTAATTTTTTATATATTTCTTGTAGTAGTAAATTTTTTAAATTAGTTGTATTATTTTTTTCAAAATATTTTTTTTATGATATTTTAAAAATTAATCTCACATTTAGAAAATTTATATTTAATTATGATGTAATTACTAAGTCATCCGGCTGAACCACGGTTCAACCGGTTGAACCGATAAAACCATGAACCGGTCGATTGACTGGTTTGATCTTCGGTTCGGTTCTGAAAACCTTGGGGAGAACCACATCCCAAAAGCTAGCTTATGGGGGTGGAGAGCCCAAAGTTCATATATAGTCCACATTAGAATCTCATACTTCCAATGTGGGACTCAAGTCCCATATCTTGCAATTGGATCGTAACAATCCACCACGCTCCACAGTCCTGGTGCCCACGCCGGCTGGCTTTGCGCTAGCTCTTTCTAACCCCGGGCGAACACTGCAATACCGACGTCACCACCGGCGCCGCTCGATTGCAACTCGAACACGTAGTGTTGGCTCTGATACCAATTGAGATGGACCTTGGGAGAACCACATCCCAAAAGCTAGCTCATGGGGGTGGAGAGCCCAAAGTTCATATAAAGCCCACATTAGGGCTTGTTTGGTTGGAGGATGAATTTGGGTAAGGAAAGAGAAAATATTTTATTTTATAGAGTTGATGGGAAAGAAATTTATTTTAATATTGGGAGGTGTGTAGGATGTGAAATAAAGTTGATTTTAAGGTTAGAATTTGTGTTGGATGTGAAATAAAGTTGATTTTTAAGGTTGAAATTTGTGTTGGATGTGAAATAAAGTTATTAAAATTTATAATAAATTTAAAATATTATTAAGATATTTTTTTGCCCATTTTTGGCTTCATGCCAAACAAGGCATGGGATTTTCCAATGTGTGACTCAAGTTCATACCTTGCAATTGGATCGTAACAATAATTTTTGTGATTAATAATAAAATAATTTATTAAACATCATGCAATATTACCTATTCTCAAATGAAATAAGTTACATTATATTGGACTATCATAAATATAATATTTTAATTTATTATTTCATAATATTCATATAGTATTTGACATAACACTTTTATTTTATGAATTAATATAATATAATATTTATTACTTCACCTTTGAGAGCATAGAGCACAAATTTATATATACTATTTTAAAATAAAATTTTGATTCGCCGTAGTATTACGACGTACGAATAATTATATTTACTCTAAATAATTTTCATGTAAAATACGTCACACTCAAAAGCCATCCTAAGAGATACGTGTCCTTACATAGTATCCTATGTGAGATGAACACTTAATACTTTAAGCTTGGTCGTCTCTTTATTTTTTTCTTGTGATGTCTTCATGTGTTCTCGTTAAGGCATGATATAATCAAGCTTGATTTTCATCTATATTGTGTAACTTTTCTAACACAAACACTAAATCACAATATTAGATGATATCTATTTTTGAGTTTGTTATCATCAAACACAATAAGACCATCAAGGCTCTTGAGGCTAACAATTGGGTTTCGACCCAATTCGCATGCAGGTGGGGAAAGCCAAACGTCAATTCGCGTCTTTCGAGTGATCGCTAGAGACAATGCTGGCCCTATTTGGGTCTATACGATGCCTACCTAGCTGATTGATGAGCTTCAGTTGTAGTATGGTGCTGGTTGTAGAGTTTCAGTGAGGAAGCAACGAGGTTCAGCTCGACAAGGCCGCTCAATGTCACTGCTTCTCGCACACTTCTCTACTAGGCAAGGCTACAAGATTAAGAGTAGCCTACCGTTTAAGTGAAGGCTTAACAAGCGTTGATGGCAGGGGTGGTGATGTAGCATTGTTCATAGTAGAGTTGGTGAGTGATTGTGGAGCGAGGTGAATGTTGGGAGGGAGTGAGAGGAGATGGAATCGACCTAGAAGGAGACGAGCTTGAGTGGGTGGGGTTAGGGATTCTCACTTAAAGCTCTAGCCGTTCCCTATTTGGGATATTGGTTTAATCCAAAATCAAACATTTTAAAAGAAAAAAGGTAAATTTTGTTCATTCATCATTATGAGCAATAAGATATTCTTGTATAGACATTTATATAGACTGACTCAATAAAAGGAAAACACAACATAACATAATTTTCTTACACAAAAAAGAAAATAGTAAACATCATAATTAATTGAACTCACACATACTAAAAATAAAATTGCTAGAAATAAAATCATCTCAAAGTAGAATAACCTATCAATCAAATAAGCATAATAAATAGGGGATATTCAATCAATCATGTTAGAAACCTCAGCAGCCAACTTTTCCAATCAGTCAATTCAGATTGAAGCAAAATGGTCAAATTTATAGGTGACAATTTTTAACCAGACCCATAAACCCGACCCAGCTTAACCAAGTATGAGTTGAGCTTATACCGATACGAGTCATAAACAGGTTAACCCAAATTTGGCCCGTCTAAAAGGACATGAGTGTGGGTTGGAAGGTCAACCCGAATTTCACCTAGTAAGGACCTTGGTATGGGTTGGCGGGTCAACCTAAATTTGACCCGATAGGGACCTGTTTATCAAAATTTATATATTTTCATTTTTATTATTAATTTAAATTTTAATTATTTGATATGTATTACATAATTTAGTTGTATTTTCAATGTTTTTAATTAGACTTTATGGTTATATTGGTTTAAAGTTAAAAAAAAAAATTGAATTTATTAAATATACTATCTCTAAACGTATAATAAAAGGGTTGGTGGATTGGGTTGGGTAATCAGTTTATTAAATGGGTCGAGTGCGAGTCTTGATTTGAGTTAAGTTTAAATAGGTTAGGTTAATAAACAAATTGACCCAAACTCGACCCACCAACCCGAGTTGTCTCCTTTAGTCAAATCTCGGTTGTCAATGATGAGAAACTCTGTCTAGGATAAGCCATGTGTCCCCACCATGAGATGATCTAATGGAGATCAAGCAGCAGATCTAGTCTTTACATATGGCTACAGGGAATGGTCTTCTTTATGTGGACTATGGAAAATGAGCCAAATGGCTAATGTGCATGCAGTTAGACATGGACTTTCACTTGATGAATTTGCCTATTGAAGAACTTGTATGTCAAAGCATGTAACATTGGGAGTCTGGGACAATGGCATGTTTTCGAGAATTGAGAAAAGATGACGAAGGATTGTTTCTTCTTTTCCTCCTTTCTCTTTCTCTCATAGGCATGGTATAGAGTTTTTCACCCAAAATCCTGACTTTTCTATTCACTGAAAAATGGATTTCAACTACGAATCATAGTTGCACTCAAGCTCAAATTTTTATTCACCAAGGTCTCCTCAAAATATGCAATTAGATGATCTGATCTCACCCTTAAAGTGATTAGACAATGTGAGACTAAATAGAATATAATTGACTCAATTAACTAAATATTAGAGTTGGCTAAATTAGTTCACATTAACACAATGGATTTGATAAGTTAAAATGACAAATAAAATCGTTATGAACTTTGTTTAGTTTTCTTGTGACCACAACTATTAGCTGCATATTGTATAGCACCTATTTCCTTGTGCTTATCCAGGTTTTAATACTTGGATGTTCGCATGTACATTATTTGTGAATGTGGATGCACGTATGATGTGTGCATTGGAGATGCATTTGTGTCAATGTTGGGGTCTTGAATGTTTTGTTTACATGCATAGTTTATGATTATTAAGAAATGCTTCTTAAGCCATTCTTGTTGAATGTTGAATCTTTTAGTACATTTATGGGACTAGATTATTGCTCCCTTATAAACTCAAATTCTCTTAAAACACAAACTTTAAAATGTTGATGAAATTTTGTTCAGTTTTCATCAGGAGGTACAATTCGCTTGCCTAAATTTGAGATGACAATGGCGAAAACTGAGGCAAACCAGAGACCTATTCTTGCTGCTGAAGATGTTCATATTGTCACTATGTAATAAACTTTTATGCCAGATAAGATACTATTATATTTTTGAGTATTTTGTAGCTAATATTTTTTACTTTATGATATTTTCTCTTTCTTGTAGCTATGGGAGGATATACTGTTTGCAACATGATAGAGCTGGAATCGTGCTAAAGTTATATAGATTTTATCGTGATGCTATAGTACATCAGGTACTTCTATGAATGTTGAATCATTGAGTCACTCTTCATTGAAAGTTTCCTAGTGGTTCTTTACTTAGAACGTTGCCTTATCCAAAGCATGCATGTGTGAGCATTGGTGGGGAATCCTACAATTTTGTAGTTGTACACTTTGTACCTATAGATTGGTTATTGAAAGAGGTGCAGTTTTAGCATATTTTTGTCATGTGCAATTGTTCGTCTTATAATAACCGTTGTACTTTTCGTGTTTGATAAGCTAAAGTTGTTTGCTATGATGACATTAAGAGCATTTTTTCTTTCCTTTTTCTTGATTTTTCATCTTAGGTTTGTGCTAACTACAGAAGGTAGAATGAAAGCACAAATGTTAAATTTTTAAATCAACAATAATTAAACAACAAATTATTTTAATTAGCACGAAATATTTTCAAAATATAAATAGATGACATATAAGATTTAAATTCCATAAATTAAATTATTTTAAAATTAGAATAAACTTAGATCTTTTGATAAATAAAAAATTATCAATTAGATTAGGGCATCAATCTTTTAGTTCAATAATTTAGATTTAACATTTCAGGAGGTAAGGATAGAGATCTCGTGATTAAATTCAACAGTAATTTTAGTCTCAAACTTAAGTTTATAGTTATACAATTACAGCTAAGAGAATAATCAAGTTGGTAAAGTAATTTTATGAATTCAAAATCTGTAAGTAATTTGATTAAATCAGAGATTATACCAAACTAGAACAACCTGAGAACTTATATGCAATTTTCCTGAGGTGGAGAAAATCAGTGGTACTACCTGCAAATTTCTAAGGATAGGCTCGGTCTTCGAGCCGCACTGTGGAGAGCAATAGGGTAAGTCGAGCAGGAGGAAGGGCCACAAAGGCACAGTCGTCACGCCAACTCGGGCGGACCAATGGGCTCGGCTGAATAGTGACTTGATGTAGGCAGGCTTGGCCAGACGATGTGGCTTCATGCGGGGTGTGATGACAGCGACAGTAGTAGGGCGTTTGAGATGTGGAGTGTCGGCGAAAAGTGGCGTGCCTGTGACATGCAAGACAATGACAATATGAACATCTCTAATCTTTTTTTTTTAATATAAGATAAGAATAGTTGTTTCTATGTATAAGAAGTTTCTGTGATCATCTCTGTTCATTTTTTTAAATTAATTTCTTATATATTGTTTGATATAAATATGTCGGATTACAGGGGAGCCTCCCAATTTACTCCAGTAGAATTTCTGTCGGTGTGGTGGACAACATACTTCTCGTTCATCAAATAGATGCAAAAGTTGTTATACTGTATGATTTATTTCTTGATTCCCTAGCCCCAATATCTGCTCCTCTGCCCCTCCTCCTCAAAGGCACGTATAGTAATGGGAAGCAAGGAGTGCAAATGGAGGATAACCTTGTAAGTTTGTATAGTGCTATGATCTATGGAGATAAATGGACCTTTTTTGTACCAGATCTTATCTGTGATGTTGAGCATGGGCTGTTGTGGAAGATTTACTTGGATTTAGAAGTAAGCTATATCCCTTTGGCATATTATATCAAGATTTTTATTTGTATATTAAGCATATTTTGTATGGCAGGCTATTGCTGTTAGTTGTTCAGATGTACCTTCTCTTCTAGAGTTCTTGCAGCGTCGGAAATGTGACCCAAACAAAGTAAGTTGCTCTGTACTTTGATTTGTTAATAGAAGCTCTTAAAGACTTTCCAACTTGATGTAGGATTTGGAACTAACAATGACCCTTTTCTGCTATTTGGTAAGAGCAAATTATTATGCCTAGCAATCATGCGCTCTATTATTCTTGAAAGAAGGCCTATCTCAATTGTTTCAAGGTCAATCGATGTGCTTGTAGCTTCTTACTCTTATTTAGCAAAAACTGGAAATGTTGTACATGGTGGAGATAGAAGAACCTCAGAAGCATATCCACATTCATCTTCTCAGCATATAGGAAATAGTGGGACACCGTCTGTCGAGTCCTCATGTGAAAATCTTGTCAAAGAGGAATCCTCAAGAAGACCAGAGGGCAAGCCTGAACATTCTGCAATCATAGAAAATGAAGCCTCCAAAAATGCTTCTGGTGCCCAAAGTTTCTTGGCTTCCAGCTCTGATGGTGAAACCGACTTGGAAATGAGAAAAGGCTTAGTCTGGCATCCCACAAAGTTATCCAGTGATGACAATGCTACCGGAACTGGAGAATTGACAAATGAAGACTTCAGAAGAAAAGAGTCACCACTACACTCTGAGGCCCTTGGAAACGGTAACAGTTTGATTGAATCTTGTGCTTCCATTGGACATGGATCACAGTTGTCTACTGCTGCAATTTCACCAGATGAAATGTATCACTTTGTCTTTGCCATTGTTGAAGATGAAATGGGAGGTGATCCTGCGTACTTGATATCAGTTATTGTGGAGTTTTTGCGAAGGTAAGCTACCTGATCCTGCATGGGCATGTTTTATATTCTATTTCTGATCTAGGTATAATGATGCTAACTTCCAAATGTGTGGTTTCTATTACTGAATGTTTGGTTTCTCTGCCTTTGAATCGTAACTTCAATTGATGCTTATCTTAATGTGATAATATTTTTTCTTCTTTGCTGCAGTTCTTCTAAGGAAAAGCTTAAGGTTCACCCCAAATTACATGTTATGGTTGTCCAGTTGCTGGTGAGAAGCAATCGCTATGCTGAACTTGGGTTCTTTGTTGCAAATAAGGTAGTATTTCAATTTATGAATTGTCAATATTGTACAGATTTGCTCTGTTACAGATTTATTTCCTTAATGGACCTAGTGCTTATAGCTTTTTGCCTCTGCGTTGGCACTATTTTTCATCCACATACTCGGGACTTGTACCCTGCCATTTGCCCTTAATATTTTTAGGTGGCTTAAGTTGGCTATATTTTGCTTTGAATAAGAACGATAGATAATAACCACAGTTATCAACTTATAGTGCCTGTTTGGTTTGGGGATTTAAGTAAGCCTACTTATATTTGAACTTAAATCCATTAGTGGTGTTGAAGCTGTATAATCCTTAAAGATGTTTGGTCGGTAATGAGATGAAATTTGGATTAAAACTTTGTGATGAGGTAGTGATATGAGATTGGATCATAGGTTATAATGTTGTTTGAGATTAAACTTTAATGTTGGATTTTTAAAGTTTGTAACTTAATTCTTCTTCACGCCCTTCATTCCCGTTTTAAAGAGAATGATTCCACATTTATATAATTTCTTTGCAGATCCTCGAGCCCTCCAAAGAGGTTGCTTTGCAGCTGTTAGAATCAGGTCACCAGAATTTACAGACACGGAAGTTGGGCATGCATATGCTTAGGCAGCTAGCTCAACATCATGATTATGTTAATCTTTTATTAGAAGATGGACAATATCTCGAAGCTCTACGCTATGCTAGAAAGCATAAGGTAAATTCCATTTGGATATGGAAGTATATTTGTCTCAAGAGTCGTTTCTACCTATCGTATCAGTTTTTTATGGTCCCCTACTAAACCAATTTACTATGAATAAGTTTTTATTCTTGGTAATTTGGACCGGTTCATAGTCAAGTTATTTACTGCAGCACTCTTGAGAGCTAGCGAGGTCTGAAAGCTGAAAAATCTTTAGTATTGAAGATCACTTTGCTACCTCTCTATTGTGCAGTAGTTTGTTTTATTCGTCAATCACCTTCAAACTTCTAGACAGGTGCTTTGGGTATGTTGCCTAATATACACAGGGGTGTCAATCTAGTTTTAAGAATGAAGTTCAGAATTAAAACTGGGTTTGGAGCGAGCCCAAAATTAATTCTATCTGAAACAGGTTTTAGACGAACCTGACGTAAAACTCAAACAGGTCCATGCACTAACATGAAGCCAAACCCGCCTGATCTCAAACTTCTGATCTGAGAGCTATACATCCCGACTGCTTTTAATATATTTTAACATTGATTGGGAAAATTGTGGAAGAATTAAATTAAAGTGTTACACTGTCAGTGAGCTCCAATTTGACCTTCCATTATCCTAAAATCATCAGAAAATCAAGAGGGGGCTATTCATCTCTTAGCACTTTTTATCCTAAATCTCATTTGTGAACTTCTGGATCATGATTTTCAACCAGAATTCGTCCTAAAAGCTTCAACGAATTGGTCCAAACTCCAACAATTTTTGGCTTTCAGGACTATCTGTCAGGTCATGTCCGACCTTAACACCCCTAAATCGCCCTTAGGCCCTGTTTGGCAATGAACTAAAAATCACGGCTAAAATTAGCCATGGCCAAAATCTTAAATTTATTTTAAAAAAACTTAAAAAAATTATTTTATATCTCACTCACACAAATTCTAACATTAAACAATCACTTTATTTCACATCCAACACAATTTTCAATAAATCAATCAACTTTATTTCACATTCTACACAATTTTTAATATAACCAACTTACTTTATTTCATATCATACATATTTTTCAAAAATAGCTAAAAATTTTAACCAAACCTTCTTTTTTTTCTTATTACCAAACAGAGCCTTAGGTTCGTTAGATACGGAAATTGTTATTCTACTGATATGATGATCATTTCTTGTTCTCATTTGTCCTCTTTCTGTAGTCTGATGCTAAAAATGTGCATTCAAAATACTGCTTGTAGGTTATCACAGTGAGGCCATCTTTATTTCTGGAAGCTGCTCTTTGCAGCAATGACCGGCAACAACTCGCAGCAGTTCTAAGGTTCTTCTCTGACTTCACTCCAGGCTACAAGAGCACAGCAGAGCACAATAGATATCACCAAATTTTAGCTGAAATGAGCTGAAGGAGATGATAGAGGAATTGATGTGAGATATTTGTGGAAGCAATGCATTTTCTGTGCTTGCTGGTACAACTTGGAGTTGAACATGATAAAAAAATTTGCTGGAATGAATAGATAAATTGAAGTTGTATATGATGTACTTGTAATACATTTGGGACTGAATGTAACTCAGGTGAAATTGAATTAATCTAACATATATTTTAATTACAAATAATATAATTTTATATACAAATAATAAATGATTATATTAATTACTGGAATCTCATTTAAAATGGTTAAATGGTTACAGTGGTCTTCAAGATGTAATTTAAAATGATTAGTAAATGCGATATTGATGAAGATTTAAAGAATTAGTATGAAATTAGCATACACTAGCAAACCACAATTGCTGTTGTAAAACCAGATCAAATTTTCTGGTCCGATATTTTTATAAGATTGGCCGCAATTAGATCATATTGCTTTCGGAGTTTATACATCTACCTTGATTGATACCATTTATCGAAAATCTTAATTTTGCTAATTTTGATAGCATTCTTATTGTTTGCTTTCATCTCCATCACTCTCAATCGAAAGTAGACAATCACGATAGAAAATATTCTGATTGATTTATATAGTAGATGATTAAAATTTAAAAATTTTATGATGAGCACATATTAGAATTTACATTATATGCCCTTTATGTTAAGCACATTCTAGTTAAATTATTTGGGAATATAAAAAAGTCGATTGAAAGTTTTTGGATCCTTTCTTTGGGCATTGGAACACTAGCTAGTGTGTAATGAATTATATTATAGAGCCAAAATGTGAGTCAGAAGGGAGTAATGGACGGACAGATAACACTTTTCCTTCATTTATTTACTCATTTAAAGCTTCAAAAAGACTTGGATTATTATATTAGCTTAGGGTTTGTTTGGTTGGAGGATAAATTTGGATAAAGAAAGAGAAAATATTTTATTTTATAGAGTTGATGAGAAAAAAATTTATTTTAATATTAGGAGGCGTGTAGGATGTGAAATAAAATTGATTTTAAGGTTGAAATTTGTGTTGGATGTGAAATAAATTTGATTTTTAACATGTTTTTTTTACGGAAGATTTGGGTGGCATGAGCGGCGCTTTATCGCCTTTTACTGCTTGCTCTATGCTTTAATGTGTTGTAGAGATCTCACAAATCTGATGTCAAATTAGATCATTGGTCCCATCAAATAGCTGAAATAGTAGAGAGCGAAGTGTCTATTGGCTCTAATGCATGGTTGACTGTTGACTAGCACTTCTACCATATGTGCTCTTTTGATTGATCATCATTTCTTTGATATTGTAATGCTTCTTTTCGTCAATCCTTAAATTTATACAATAAACCTTAATTGTACATATATCTTTGACATACATCAAATTAAGGGTTGCTCAACAAATGAAAATTGAAGACTGAAAATTGACTTTCACTACTTTGGTTAGCAACCCAACCTCTATTGCATGCTCGTACTCATTCGAGTTTTCAATCGCATTCGAAGCATTTAGCATGTCCACATGTTGTCCACAATTTGAACTATTATGACACTACCTACCCGCTTACTATTTGACTGGATATCTTCTCCTAGACTCTACAATTAATCACTACTCTACATTGCACTGAGTGGAGAATTATCTACCATGTTTTAAATAATGAAAGTCTCCATTTTTTTTTTATAGTACAAGACTTCATTTTGTAGGACAGATATAAATTTAAAAGCCAAAATTTCTTTTTGTACTAGAAACTATGTAGTATTTAAGTTTCAAAAAAAGTTTTATATAGTATTTTACTATAGTATATTATCTTTCAAGATACTTACTTTTTCTAGTTTTACTGAGTAAATGAAGTTGCTCGCTAACACTTTACGAATGATATAAAATTTTATTTACTTTTTAAAATTGTAAATCAAGATCTCTAAGTATAAATTATTTTTTTACTAAAGATCAATGTTTAATAGACTTAAGACAAAATTTAGGATTTAGGAGGAGTTAAAATAAAGTTTTTATAATATTATTTTGATATGTAAGGTTCTTATAATGTGATATAAATATATTTTTAATATTACAAATACAAAATTTAAATATAGTTGGAACATGAAATAAAAATAGCAATTAAGTAATATTTGTTTCTTCATAAAAATTAATTATTCTATTATTCTCCAACTCCTCTCTCTCTCTCTCTCTCTCTCTCTGAAGATCCTCCAACCAGACGAAGGCACTGGCACGAACGGAGTCACTCTACGCGGATGATTTTGTATATTCTCCAAGCCTCATCTTTCTCACCAACTCCATTCGTTCGCTGCCGCCATGGGAATGGGAAGCATCTTTCTCTCTCTAAAACCCCATTTCTCCCCCCTCGTCAGAGCCTCGGATCTCTGCGAAGTTTCCATTTGCGGGAAGGTGCTGGAGGCAACGGCTGTATGCTGAGAGCTATCTCTTCGTCGTTGCTCGAGAGCCCTGTCATCTGGGCTGGGAGGCTCTGCATCTTCTACGCCCTTCTCAAGGCCGGTCTCGCTGGTTCTCCTTCGAACCCTTTCTTCTCTTCAGGTTTGAACTTTTCAGTTTTCGTTCTGTGAGTCTCCAGATCTCATACAGAATTGGGAGGTGTTATTACGTATTTGATGGGGATATTTTGGTATTGCGTTATTTCGTGCCAGTATTGGAAGATGATGGTGAGGCTGTAGGGTTTTCTAAATGGATTGAGAGTCTCCAGGGTGGTAGATCAGGTTTGTGAATCTTCTTTTAACTGCTTTCATTCCTGCGATTCTTCTATTCTGTTCCAAATTTCATTTCTCTGTTTATCATAATGAATTTAATTTTATTCAGCAATTTCTGTTTGTGTCGCAAAGGGGCAAGATTTTTTGCCTTCATGTTCTAAGTGAAGTGAAATTATGCTTTGTACTCTCATGACAGTACTAAGCTTACTAGTGCTTTCATTGAAAAGAAGCTGCTATCTCTTTATTCTGGTTAAGGATTAGTGATGGGCTGTGTTTATATCGATGACAACTGAGGAATTTCTTACATAGAATCTATTATTTCTATTTTATATGTCGGAATTTACAAAATAATTATATATGAAGGAGAATGTGAATACAGCAAGGAAACTAGAAAATCAGGAAAATTACCAAATAAAGAAGTAGAATATTGGACACCCCTATGTAAAACATCGAAGATCAAAGAAAAATGAACTATGCTAATAATGAATTAGAAAAATGAGAAACTAGAAACCAAGGAAACTATAAATAACAAAAAGATGAATTATATTGCTATAAATAACAAAAAGATGAATTACATCATCTTACTGTTTGGTGATGAAGATGTGAGTTGCAAGAAGATGGCCAAATGAACTTGCACAAAGAATAACTTGGTTCGCAACGAAGGCCTGCGAGGAAAGAGAGCAGCAAGCAAGAAGAACCTATAGGATCTTGCATGAAGATGATCCTTGTTAATAGCAAAGCCTTGTAAGAGAAAAAGGCAGAAAGTAAGCAAACCATAAAAACACGAAATGTTTACATGTTTCAGAGGTGAGGTTCTTCTACTTAGACTAAGACAAGCAAGAGAAATCTACTAGTAAAAGAGAATTGTTAGAGGCGATTACAAGTGGATGGTTCCAGAAGGATCTCTCTCAGAAGCTTTTAGTGGGACAACAGTGAGGGCTTAATTTTTTCAGAGGTTACATGGTTCATAAATGAGAGGGGATGTCCGCTATTTATAGTTAAAGAGATGTCACCGCTAATGGGAGATCGTCGATGAACTAACCAACTTTCGGTCATTAACACTTTGAGTTGTTGTTAAGCATATGCAACATGTCTTCTTCGATTGTTGGGAGGGGATGACAGGGTAGTGGGGGGGACTAACCGAGAGTTGCCGTGAAGTATGCTATGGAAGTGACCAATGCTGAGGGAGAAGTTGCTAGCATGATGAGGATTAGGCTAATTCTAAGTCAATGAGTTGATGGACTATTATGCCTAACCAGGCTAACCATCTCAGATTAAGGGATACGTCTAATCTGAACAATGCTAGAGCCGAAGCCGTGATCATTCAATAAAAGGACCTGTGGGAAACAAGAATGATAGTGCGCCGGAGTGGTAGTTACGGAATGTCATTTATTTTGCTTCAAATTCCTAGAGAGTCCCTCAAGAAAAGAAAATCAAAGGGAGAGATACAAAACAAGCAGACATGCTTTAGAACAGGTGAAGCTGAATGAGCAATCCTAAGACAATTTCATTGCATCTCAATTGTAGGTTGGACGAAGTGAACACTGTCGAGATTCATTTAGTTTAGAAGATGTCTTTTCTGTATTACTTTGTTGGCAAGGACTCCTACCAATGAAACATGGGTTGAAGAAGGATTTTAGGCTGCTAAGACACCCAAATAACTACCCTGGATAGGAAACTAGAGTATGAGAAGATTAGATATATTTAAAAGACTTTGAAATTAAAGGGAAAAAAATGCGAGCTCAATCTCAATGACGTGAACAGTTGCTTTGTCGATTTGATGGCAGACAACATGAAATTAACTAACCAACTTAGGTCTGTTCAAATGAAGGAATTGTGGAGTGGGTTGAAAGGAATGGAGGAGATTGTATTCAGAGAAAATAAGCTGATGAGCAAACTTAAGAACTTAGCCCATTTTATATGGAGGGCTACTTTTTGGTTGGAGCGAGAAAATGCATTATTATATAAGTTTGATGTGAGGTTATTTTATTGTTGGTAGAAATGTAAGATGTGATATAAAATTACTTTTAATATTTGAATTTGTGTTGGATTTTAATGTTAGAATTTATGTGAGATGTCAAATTAAGTTACTTCAGTTTGTGATGAATTTGAAAAAATAGTAAAAAAGTGAATCAACACTTTTGAACCTTGAATGAAACAAGGGCTTAGAGTCGATGATGGAAAACAACAGGATATAGAGGGATCTCTCCTTAAGTGACATAGGAACGATCGCTGAAAGAGTGCTGAAGGTGTTGAAGCACTCAGTCCTATGCCGATCCATGGGAAACCAAACTTGTTGCGATATGGAGCATCCTTATGTGCAAATTCTTTTTTTACCTGAGGTTGTTGGAAATTCTCTTGAGCTCTGCAGAAGTCAACCTGGATGGAGGTGTAATGGAGAGCGTGAGTGAGTGGTTCTTCAACGTCCATTCCAGGCGAGGTTGTTGAGGAAAGGAGCTCCATCCCGGCCATCGGGGACACCGGAGCCTGGTTACTGATGTTCAAAGAGAAGACCTCCAGGATAGGCATTTTGGGGCCATTGGGGTCGCTCAGCAAGTCTTCGGACGTGAAGAAAGCATAAGGAAATTGATGGAGGACATCTCTTTGGGCGTAGGACCCATTGCTGCCTAGTGAGGTTGGGGGTCGTGGTACATCGTGGGTGGAGGCAGCATCGACAAGACCAAAGGGCACCATGTCTGTGTTTGAGTTGGAGGTGCGGCGATTGTAATGGTAAAGGCAATCAATTCTGGGCCCCACATCAGCTCTTGGCGGCAGCAGTGATGGTTTGGTGAGATCTAAAACCTCTGATTCTAGTCCAGCCAGGTTTGATGCTGTTGGGAAAGATGAGCGGTGATGCCGACCTGAGTTGGCAAAGCAGTGGGAGTTGTCGCAGTGGCGGTTTCTCCTAGTGTGTCCGGGACCTAAGCCACTACCCTTGGGGGTTGTAGTGACAGCTAATTGGAGAACCTAGAAGGGGTCAGAGTTCGATGCATGCTGCAATGGGTAATGGCAACCGTAAGAACCTTCATTTGCCTGGTGAGGTTTGCCAAGGAGACGCGCATCTCCTCCATCTGCACATTGTGTAATGTGGAAGAATCCGACCTGGAGCAGATGTGTGTTATAGTTGGAGACCTTATTAGTGATGACCTTCCTTTTTTCAGAGTGTTGAGAGGGGGTGCATTGGGAAGAGCGTTGAGGCCGCACGCTTTGCCAACCACGTTGCCAGGTTTTAATGAAGGCACAAGAGATGTTAACGGAAGAAAGGGAGTGCTCAGCTAGCAGACGGCGCACAAGTTTCTCGTAGGTGATGATGGGGAGAGAGTGCAAAAAGCAAAGAATTAAGTGGTTCTGAGAGGTCCTACATTCATTGGTCAAGCCAGTTCAGTCCAAGTTTCACTAGGTATCTTTGAAAGGGTGAGTACAAAGTAGTGGGGAGAGAGTTTGTACAATAGTTGGTAGTTAAAGTGAGGAGAAGAACATCCTTTCCATTGGCCAAGTTTTAGTATTTATGACCATGGTAGGAGGATTAGAGGGGGAGGAAGGGCTTCTTCTCATCTCAGCCGCATGGGGTGAGCTGTCCCCCAAGATGGCTTGGATCTCACCACGTAGGCTTTTGGAACTATTATTTGATAAAATGATGGGCTCGACATGCCGTGGTGTTGGAGAACGGCCAGACAGTTGGTCCGACTGTGTTGGGGGCATCCTTGCTCCGGAGTGTCTGCATGGTCTTTACCCGGAGAAGGCGAATAGGACTGACCACCGCGCCTACATGCCACTTGCCTAAAGCAAGGGGGACAACTAGAGTGGAAGGGCACCGCATCGAGGTTGTAGCATGAGTCAACAATCATACCATCTTGGGCTGGGTCCTACAAGTACAGTAGGGTCAGACCCGGAGCATGATCCATGACTTCACAATTGTCTGAATTGTTTTGAGAACAGACCTTTCTCTGGCTGTTGGACCATGCATCATGGCCAAACTGGCTTGGCTTAGGGGAGATCTAATTGGTCCTTATGCTCGCCACATGGACGGCTGAGATGCTTTTGAATTTCCTGCTCAAACAATATACATATATAACTATCGTATCCTGATATATTTATATCTTACTTTTTAAAGTTTTTCGTATCATCGTATTCATATTGCATCATTTCTATATCGTTGTATCGTACCCTTGTGTCATAGTGAAAGAGAGCACTATTGCAAATATTTCTCATCATCTTCTTGATCATCTGGATGAGAACACCAAAGATGTTAACGGAAATTTAATTTCTAAGAAGATGAGTAGACGATTTTGCATAGAGAAATATCTTGATTTACCGTGAAGCCTTGTAAGAAAAGAGAACCAACAAGCAAGCAAACTAGAAGAATGCTCAAAGTTGTACAGTTCGAAGGGAGGGTCCTTTTACATCCATGGATCTAGCCTGAGGAAGAGAAATCTACCAAGTAAAAGGTAGTTGCCTGAGGTGATTACAAGAGTGTGATACTTGCCTGAGGTGATTACAAGAGTGTGATACCTAAAGGACAGAGATATCTTTCAGAAGTTCTTGGTGGGGCAATATTAAGGAATTACTTGTTTTGTGATTAAGATTAGAAGTCTCGTATATATAGCTGAGGGAGACACCATAGCTGATTGGAGATCATTGCTAAACCACTGAACCGACCAAGTTATAGGTGTTACACCTTTGAGTTACAGTTGGGCGATTGCTACATGTCTTGGACCGTTGGAATATTGGATTACAGTGTATTAGCTATCTGGGGAATGACTAGGTGTTGTCATGAAGTATGCTATTGAGGTGACTAGCACGAGGGGGACATGCTACAACTTGGCAAGGATGAGACTAATTCTAAGCGAATGAGTTGGATTGGACATTTCAGATTGTGGATTTCCCGAATAACATAGTCTTAGGTCTAAAAGATTCCGTATTAGTCAATGACAAAGAGTACGCCTAATGTAATAAGAGATTGCTGTGATTTACTACTGTGGGAACCTTCCAAGGGAAATTATATTTACAGCAGACTAGTCCCCAACTTGTGTCTTGTTTCTGAATAATCGGTTCACATTGATACAAGTTAGATGGGAATATCTAGGGTTTGCAAAATCAATTTGGTTACTTAGGTACTACATGGTCGGCCAGGATTGGAGCATCGTTTGAGCCATCAAAACTATTAAAGAGTTCTTGTTAAAGCTATGAATTTAAATAGAATCCTTTTTTTTGCATGCGATCATGAATGATTGCTATAGTTACCATCTGCTTGTGTTGAGTAGTAGTTCTATTGTTGGTAATATATGATGGAAATGTAGTGACTGATCCTGCATGATTTCAAAATGGCTAATCTTGGCAGTAACCTTCGCAAAAATGAGTAGAAGATTACCTTTATAATGAAATTGTAAAAAGTCCTGAATGAAGTACTTCAACTATTAATAACTATTATTTGGTTTCATACTTAACTACAAATGGCACTGCCCAGATGAAAAGGAAGCTAAGGAAAGAAGGAAGCTTGTTAGCAAATGGCATCCTACAACAAAGGGTACATTGAAACGGAGCTACAGGGTACCTTCTAAGGCTGAAGGCAAGCGCCTTCTCCAAGCCATTGCTTCTTTGCTTTCTGAGGATGATCATTTTACTGATGCAGCCTTACACAAGGTAGTATTGCATTTATTTTCTCAGTTCGTTTTTCATTTTGCAGAATTATAAGGCATGTTTGCTGTAACATGGAAGTTAAGCTTTTAGGTTGTTTGATGAAAGATATTTATATGGTGTTAGACATAGAAGTCTCAAGTTCGAGCTAGGTGTCTCAGCTATTTCTAGCATATGACTACTAGAAAAGACGTGTTGCATTAAATTCACTCCATGCAATGCTACATGAATTTGTATTTAAGATGCTCTGAATTTTTGGACCATAAATTTCAAGCTTATGCTTTTAACTCTATTGTTCACTCCGCCATAAGATGTGTTTGGAGGAACGATTTAGTAGATGAGGGGGCAGCAGTTTTGGTAAATAAAGAAAATAAACTACTAAGCGAAAGCTACTTGATGAATTCTAGGGTGCACAAATTGTTGAAATTCAATTTTTGAGTGTACATGAATAGTTTCTGTGCCTATTAAATCTATGAACAGGTAAAGTTTTGAGGGATACGAGTGATTATATCATTTATAACTTAAAAGGCTAACAATGTTACATAATTTTTGTTGAGTTTCGCCATCATAAAATTAAAATCTATTTTGTGTCATTCTTCATTGGTTTTTAGGGACATTTACTTATATACCACTTTAGAAAGTTACACTTACGCACGCCATCTCGAGATTTGGATTTTCCTTGTATATCTCTCTATAAACATAGTCTTTACTTGAATACTAATTTTTATGTTATTCTCAATCATTTATTCTTTACGCTTACATTTGGTGGTGTACACAATTTTAAGGTTGTCGAAAATCATATATATTTATGCATGTACATGTATATTTGTATAGATAAAAATGTAATTTATATGTGTATTTGTTCATATAAGTACATATTATAATTATATATATATATATAATACAAGGGCAAATATATTATAAAATGATATACAAGTAATATTTAAGGTTTTGGATGATATGATTATAAATGCCACTTTCTGTAGTAGTATACAAGAAAAAATCTTGTGTTTAATTTCTAACTTTGGAGAGCATTCAGGGTTGTCGAATTCGAAGAGAAAGTGCGCATGGGGAAAGTGTGTGCTGCAATAATGTAAGAGCCCTCTTTGATGAGCTCCCCACACCACACCTTGTTGTGGAGATCACTGCCTTTCCTGCTGGGCCGCTGACAGGTAAAGATTATGTGAAAGCAGAAAAGCTTGAGAAGGTGCTGAGGTCTGGATCCTCCATTTGATTCGTTTAAATACGTTGTATTTTGCTGATGCATGTCTCGCTCATATGTGCATAGAATGGTATAATTTCTAATGGGAACTGTAACAATCTGAAATTGCTTATTACAAGGTTTTAAGTATCTCCGAAATTGGTTAGTTTTGTTAGCTTTCTTTCCATTTCAGCTAAGATTAGTTTGAAATTTGTCACTTTTGTTTCAACTGAAACTCACATTTTTGGGATTATTTTTTAAAACTTTGATTTTTAAAGATCAAAGATCATGACATGTATTATGCTAAAACTATTGAAACGGTTAAACCTACTGAAGCTAACGCTTTCGATTTATGAGCGGAACATTTTAAAACCTCACTTCAGCTCATTACAGAACAGATTTTAATCCAACTAGAATTGCAGTAGCTTAAAAAAATTATTAATAATGTGGGAAGGGATATGGAAAATTATTTTCCAGTAACCTTCGCATATTATTAATGATTTTTTTAATCATGATTAGCCCAAAAGTTTTTGTTATAAGTTCTAAAGTATTGTAGTTTTTTTATATTTTATTATTTACTGTAGTCATTTTTTTACTGCTACTTATTGTGTGAAAGCTATTGTGCATGTAGTTTCTGTTGTCTTACCGGTAAAATATCTAAAATTCTTACTAAAAGAATTTATATGTGCATTTACTGATTTAAATCATAAAATTTTAATTGAACGCAAAGAACTTGAGCAGTAGTCATTTTAAGGATGCCCTTCCACAGAGCCTTGTCATCATCAAAATAGTCCTCAAAATAACCAACTCAGCATAGCACGTAATACAACAACTGTAGCAGTGCGAATACTGTAGCCATGATAATATTATTCCTGTAGCGGTGCGGATACTATAACCATGATAATATGTCATGATAATACTGTTCCTGTATGCTTTTTTTGCCTATAAAAAGATGATCCCTGACTTGTGGAAGGGCATCCGGAAGAAAAACGAAGCATCGTCCATCTCCTCTCCATCCAGTCTGGTCCTCTACTGTACCTCTTCCTCTCTGTCCCTGTATCTTATCCCCGTCTGGTATCAAAGCCTTGTTTTAGTTTGTGAGTATGAATTAACCATGTAATAAAAATATTATGTTTTATAATTACCCTACTTTTGTTATGTCTGTAATGGTAGCTTAAGATTCTGTTTTTTGATCTTTTAATTTTTTAAGTCGAAGAACTTTAAGTTCATGTCTTAAGATTAGTATGTATGTTTGCTAAAATTCATACGTTCTTCCGTATTTATATTTGAAATCTCCTTAAAAGGCCAGTGTTGTCATAGAATAGAGAATTATGAGATAATCCTGAAAAGATTGGGTGAGAACATCGGTCTTAAATACCATGCAAGCATATTCTAAATATATTAAATCTGTAAGGATGCTTATGATCCTTAGACTTAAAATTTTAAAAGAAATCTAAAAACATTTGCTTATCTGTGATTTCGATCTAGTGATTCGGTAGATCTGTATTAGTGTTTCTGTATTTCTGTTCTAAATGATTGAAAACAATAGTATAATTGAAAAAACTAAAAAAAAAAATCTTAAATAATATAAAAAATGAATTCAAAATTAAAACGAAATATCTAAAAGAAATAAGTAGTACAAACTTTGCAAATAATTTTAAACTAATTATAGAAATGATAAATAAAACTTATGATAATTTATACATTCAAAATAATAATAATATAACTGAAGTAAAAGAAGATATAAAAAATTTGGTTAATGAAATAAAAAAAATCAATTAACATCAAATATAAGGAAAATATAGATGATAATAAAAAAAATATTATCATTGGATGAATGTTCCTCTAAATAAAAAATAAAATACTCAAATTCATGATAAAATTTAATATATAAATATTATAAATGAAATAAATATATTAGAAGACTTTCAAAATTTTGAAGAACTATATAATTTATTTTTAATTAATAAACAAATTTTAGAAAAAAAATCAAAGAATATATAATTATAAACCCGATTATGAACTATATTTTGAAACAGATAATAGTAATAAAGAAAGCAATACTATTCAAATAAATGAAGAAATATATATATGAAAGTAGGAGAACCCTCTAGAAGATTTTATTCAAATACACATAACGCACCACATCATAACACGCTACGTCAATATTTTAATGAATACGGAGATCAACACTATCAACCTAAAGAAGAAGACTCATATGATGACATCTACACAAATGATAAAGATTATTTTAAAGCCAAACATTCTAAAAATGACCCGTACATATTTAATATAGATAAAATTTTGATTTTAATTAGAACGAAAATAACATATCTCACCATGAATATAATTAGTAAGAGGATTAAAAATTATATATACCTATATGACAATCCAATAATTATTAGAAATGATAACTTCAAAATTTGAAGATTCCGCTTCAATGGTTTTAAAATCTTTAAGAAAACTTTCCTCAGTTCCAAAAAATAAAAGAAGAAAAAAAATAAAAATGATACTATGTTTTTATTAGGAAAATTTTTATTAGAATTCTTTACTGGCGGATCTCTAGATAACAGTGAAGATATTGAACGAATAGAAATAATCTCATCTCGTATGCAAATAGGAAATATACGCTTTATAGAAGAATTTTCACAAAAATACATAAAATATATTTGAAAACTACTAGTTTCGCAATATGACTATTGGGCTCAAATATATTTTAATAAATTACCTAACTCTTGGGATGAAAAATGTAAAAGGGAATATACTAAATTTATTGACAAAGCTTTAACTGAAGATATTCAATATTTAAAATTTGATACATTAGCATTAAGAGTCAAATGTGCTATGAACTTGTTCATGGATTTCTGTAAAGAACAAAAAATACGTAAATCATCCTATAAAGATATTCAATATTTAAAAATAAAATAAAACATACTAAATGTTGTATGAATATACTTCCAACTTATAAATTTGGTATACTTTTTCCTCGTAATAAACATAGTAGACATAAACATAAACCTAAATATAGAAATTACCACTGCAGAAAATATTGGAAATCAAAATATAGAAAATATTAGAAACCAAAATATAGAAAATATTGGACAAATCGAAATTTTAATATACGATACAAACCAAAATAAATCTATAAACATAAGAAATATTTTAAAAGAAAATAAGATTTAAAAAAAAGCAATGTAAATATTTTAAATGTGGTGAAGAAGGACGTTATGCTAATAATTGTAAAAATAAAAATAAAAATATTAGAAAAACAACAACTTAGAATGATAGAAGATTATTATGATATTTTATTTGGAAAAATTTTATCTAGTCTATCTGATATTGATTATGATATATCCTTTATTGAAGATATAGATAACCTAATAATAAAAATAGAAAGTGAGTCTGATAATACTAACTCAAATTCTCTAACAACTTCAGAATCTGATGACAATTATGAAAAGAAAAATGAAGAAAATATAGACTATATATTAATGTTAAAAGAAGGAAATAGTGATGAAGAAAATGTAGAAAAAATTGTTAATACAACGATAAATGAACATAATGAATAATTTATATTTGATAACAATTTATATCAAAAAATAATTAAACTTAAAAATAATACCAAAAGTAAAGATATATATAAAGAAAAATTTAGCCTACAATTAACAAAAAAGGTAATGCATTTTATAGAATATTTTGAAGGTAATTCTGATAGCTTTGAAGAACCAACAGCAATAACTAGATTACAAATCATCACAAAAGATAAAATTAGAGAAATATTAAAAAAGATTAAAAATAGCTATAAACTAAAATATCTACACTTACGATGTATACAAATTACAATAAAAACTAATTTTAGAACAGGACTTGATTCAGCTATAGCATTAATAATTTCTTATAACAGGTTAATAACTACAGAATAATCCCTTATGGGAATAATACAATCTGATCTTTTATATCAAGTAATAAATTTTAAAATATTCTCTAATTTCTCTATAAGTTTAAAAGACAAAAATTTAGACCAAAGTCTAATAATATTTTATAAATTAGAAAATATTATTATGTTAAAAGAAAGTAAACCTTTAACCTTTACCTGGAGATTACTAGGACACTTCTCTGAAACTAATAATGTAGAAATCCGACTTATACCTTCGGATATTAGATTAGATGATTTACATAATCAGTACTCAGAAATTATATATCCTACACAATTAACAAATAAAAACATACAACTTCCTACTGAATGGAATATAAACTTAGAAGAAATTAAAAAAAATTATATATTAGAAAAACCTTCAATAAAATAACTACAAATAAATGAAGGAAGATTATTCATAGGATATAATAGATCATTAAATAAAACTGATTCTATGAATATTTCATCTAGAAAAATACAAATAAAAGATCTAAATCAAGAAGATATTGATTTACCTAATACCAGCCTAACAACAGATAATTCAAAAATTAGATTTAAATATAATACAAGTATTAGTAATTTTAAAGACAAAATTATAACACTAAAAGCATTAATAGATATAGGAGCTTCATTATCACATATAAAATCTGGATTAATTGAAAATAATATATCAAAAGCTGAAACAAAAAGATATTATACATTTGATAAGAAAATCCACGAACTTATATATAAAGCAAATATAAACAATATAATGATTATAGATATATATGATGAATTATATAACTTAGAATTCAAAACTATTTATAGTGATGAAATAAGTACTTTTGATATGTTAATAAGACAAGATATACTAAAAAAATATTACCCTTTACAATTAAATCATGAAGCAATACAGTTAAAAATTCAAGAGCAAATAGTAAATATTAAAAGATCTAAAGAAATGCAATCTACATACCATTAATGCTTTAACTAATGATGAAACTCGAAACAATCATAAAAAATTATACTTTCATAAGATAGAAAAAGATGCTAAATACCTCAATGAGGTTGAAATAGATTATGAATTTTATTCTTTTGAAAATATTTTATTAGAACATAATACTTTCTCTAAAATAAGAACAAGAATTAATGCTAAAATATGCAAAGGATATTACGGACTCATAAAAGAAAAAAATAGATGGATATTTAATAACGATATGACCATAATAGAAGGAATAATAAGATCAGACTATGAAGGCGAAATAAAAATTGTTATAAGAAATAATGAATAAAATACAATGATTAGAATAAGGAAAAAATTATAAATTATTCGATTTAATAATATTTCATATTACAAAACTTGAAAATGAATCTTCATGAAATTAATCATTTAAATAAAATATGTATTAAAATAGAATTTTCTGAATATAAATCTTTTCATATATATGCTATTGCAGACATAGGTGCTACTCGAAGTATAATTAATGAACAACTTTAAGTAGAAGAATTTTTAGAAAAATTAGAAGAGAAAGTCTCTTTCACAAGTATAAATAGTATCATGAACACTCTAAGATATGTTAAAAATATAATATTAAAGTACAAGCAAAAGATGATTATGTAGAAATAATATTTATATATATAAATATTTGTAAAGACTTCACGTGTGACATGATTATAGAAATGAATATATTAAACTAATATTTACTCATTACTATACATCAAACATATTACACGTTCACTATACAATAAAAAATAATTCAAATACCTAGAATTTTTAATGATCTAAAACTTGTTAAAATAAATGATAAACCAGAAGCCTTATCACTAATTGAAAATTATAAAAATAAATATTTACACTCTTTAAAAGAATTATTTTCTGATAATCCATTATTATATTTTAACAGAAGTCCAAAATTCTATAAATTAAATACTTTAAATGATAAAAAAAAATTATAAGAGTAAAACTTTTAGTTTATTCAATTCAAGATACAGAAGATTTTAGAAAATAAATTTCAGAATTAAAACAGATAGTCCACATTCATCACCTGCCTTTATGGTAAAGAATCACGCTGAAGAAAAAGAGGTAAGGCCAAAATTGTTATAAACTATAAAAAATTAAACGATAATCTTAAATTTGACGGATTCTTCATTCCTAGTACCGAAAGTATAATAAAAAATATTAGCGGAGCAAAATGGTTTAGCAAATTTGATGCTAAGTCAGGCTTTTGGCAAATAAAAATAAAAGACTAAAAATTTAAAGAATTAACAGCATTCTCTACTCTTTTTGAACACTTACAATGGCAAGTAATGCCATTTGGACTAAAAAATGCACCACAAATGTTCCAACAGTGGATGAATTCTATATTTTTACCATACAATCAATTGATCCTAGTATATATTGATGACATACTCATATTCTCTAATAACTATAAAGAACATCTTCAACATCTTGACATAACAAAATATTTATTTATTAAATACAGAATTATTTTAGGAAAAAATAAAATAGAATTATGTAAATAAAAAATTGAATATTTAGGTAAGATTATTGATCAAGGAGAAATAGCATTACAAGAACACATAATTATCAAAATTAAAAAATTTCCTGATACATTTGAAACCCTAAAACAATTACAAAACTTTCTTGGCATATTAAATTATGGAAGAAAGTATTTACCTCGATTAAGTCAACATATTAAATATCTATAAAAAAAATTAAATGAAATCAATAGAAAGTATAAAAAAGATAAAGAAAAAATAATATCAATATGGAAAACTGATAAAATAAGAATACAATTAAATGATGATGAAAAAAGAGAAATTAAATATCTTAAAACATTGATTAACAAAATACCAAAAATAATTAACTCTAAACCAAAAGATAAATTAATACTTTATATAGATGCTAGTAATCTTTATTGGGTAGGAGTTTTAGTAACAGATCTAAAAGAAGTCATTGGATACACCTCAGGAAAATTCGCAAAGCTAGAGATAAATTACTCAACCTATGAAAAAGAATTTATAGCCATTTTAAAATCTGTTAAATATTTTAAATTTTGGCTATTACCTACTAAGTTTCACATAGTTACGAACAATAAAGGATTATATCATTATATAAAAAATAAAAAATATGACAACAATAGTCGACGAATAAGATGATTATTACAACTAGATCATATTGTTATGAAATCTCTTTTAACTCTAGATTTACTAATATTTTAGCTAATTATTTTTCGAGAGAAAATATAATATAGCGGCATATACAAAATAATGGCCAATATATGGAAAGGCAAAGTACTGGCTCACACTCCTTCTTCAAGGGTATATAATATTCCTTCTTCCAGAACATATCAGAAAGATATAATATTCAGAGAAGGAAAAAATTAATATTGACTTCCTCGACAGATATAATCAAAATACAATATCAGCACTGGTGAAAACCACCAGTAACTATAAGTCCGATATTCCGATGTCTTCCAAGACATTCAGTATGATAAATGGTTTCTAGAAAATAATAGGAGAGTTACAACATAACCCTTCCCTGATATATATGCTTCATAAAATAGTATCATATATATATATAATATAGAAGCCTCTCTTCATAATATATCCCAAAAACTTTAGAAGGAAGAAGATTTCTCCAAATATCTTCTTCAATATTGTGAAAAATACCAGCCTGAACAATATAGTGATATTTATCCTATTTTAGAAGTCATATATAAGTACAAAAATATAAACTCGCCATATATGGAAAGGGCCAAGAGGAAGGAATGCTTCAAAAGGGTAATGATAATACTACCAAAGGATATTCAAACGAGAATCATTAATAATATATATGAAGATAAAGCTCTTTCGTACTTGTTAAAGGAACAAGTAATCTCACTAAAGTAACAAGTAATCTCACTAATGGATGGAAGGCAGAGACAGTTTGTAGCTTTTGAAACAGATATGGAAAGACTGATAGAACTTGAGTCGTTAGATGAATAATTATTGATGTTCATCATTACAATAAATGGCAGACATTTTCTCAGATAATCAAGACCGTTATATCAGTCACTGAAATATTTGAAAGAATAATCGAATTTGAAATTATATCAATATTTGTAGAGTCACATGAGTATCTAGTATATCCGGCTTTTCAAATATGAAAAATATCCAGACAAAGGACCAGGACTACTCTACCAACAACAGACTTTGCTGGATATTCATGGGATGACGATCAGAGAAACAATCTTCAAGAACTACTATTAGTTCATCAACATCGCCACCAATACCAATATCTAAGTAACCAACACATCATGGTTTTGACGAAGATAATCTAATAGCAATCGACAATGACCATAATGATGCTAAATTCTACTTTTCTTGGGGCCCTCAGACAGAACAGTTATTAAACGATATTCCAATCCCTATCCGTCCTTCACTAGAACCAGTATGGACCGACACATAAAAAGGGTGGTGAGTCATAGTCTAAGTCACATCAAAATAGTCCTCAAAATAACCAACTCAGCATAGCACGCAGTGCAGTAACTGTAGCAATACTGTAGCAGTGCGGACAACTATAGCAGTGCGGATATTGTAGCCATGACAGTGCGGATACTGTAGCCATGATAATATTATTCGTGTAGCAGTGCAGATACTATAATCATGATAATACGCTATGATAATACTATTCTTGTACATTTTTTTGCCTATAAAAGGATGACCCCCAACTTGTCGAAGGGCATCCGGAAGAAAAACAAAGCATCATCCATCTCCTCTCCATCCAGTCCGGTCCTCTGTTGTACCTCTCCCTCTCTCTTTCTCTTTATCTAAGGAGGAGGCGAATTGCCCACCCCCACCTCTCCCCCACCCACCCCCCCTCTCTCTCTAAGTCTCTTACTTCAACAATGGATTAGGGAGAGGGGTGTAAGCCACCTGAACCTTTTCTCTCTCTCTCTCTCTCTCATGTTCACGCACACCAGCTCCTGCAGGGGAGTAACAAAGGGGACGAGTCACTCATCTCCTTCCTCCCCCTCCCCTCTCTCTCTCCCCCTCCTCTCCCTTTCCCCTTCTCATCTGCCCTCACTCTCTCTTCTCCATGTATTACTAGCGAACGGGAGCTAGCAATAGAGTGAGAAGGCGAACAGGAGTAAAGTTCACCCCTTATCCACTCTCTCTCTCTCTCTCTGTTTTAGAGATCATACATGCTATCAGTCTATTTTGGCAACCAACTATTGCTAGGCCGAAAAAGTGAAGAAGAGGGGAGAGAATGTGGGGGGAATGAAAAGTAAAACTTAAAATTGTTAATAATAATTGTGGGGGATCTCGTTTATAAAATTAGGTAAAACTGTAAGATTTTATAAAAATAAAATATTCCTCAGAACAGAGAGAGCGGGGGTAGCCGGGTAGGTCAGG
>KZ451979.1:4144006-4207559 GCA_002786265.1 Apostasia shenzhenica
CTTTCGAGGGGCTGATCCGTTCGATCACCTTAACGGGGTGAGATTGTGAAATGAATGACGTAAACTGCGAGCGGCAGTAGATCAGTGCAAATAGAGAGCTTTTTCAGAGGGGCGATACTTACTTCAGAGCCATGAAGGATGTGGCTGATATAATGTGGATCAGGTGCTGGTCGGCAAAGCCTCTTCTTTGAACAAGTAGCCAATATCAAGATTGGTCGTGAGTAGCGCTGAGAATAGGGAGGAGAAGATCTTCATCCTGGATTGGGGCGGAGTATAGCGGTGGCGATAGCAAGTACTCCTTCAATAGACTTGGAAAGCTCTCGCATATCCTCATTCCATGTCTTGGTGTTCGCCTCGAAAATCATTGAGAAAGGGAGGCAAGCGTAATCGCCAGATTTTGATATGAATACTGTTGAGCGGTCTGTATTGTCTGAACCGTTTAAGGTGGCTTCATCTCTTGTATGGCCTGAATTTTTCTCGGGTCGTCGCTCATTACCATGTGCCCAGGAAATTGCCGTATGACGAACCGCAGATACTTTGAGGGGGTTGAATTGATATTGTAGGTTCGGCAATGGTCAACGTTTTTCACGGAGGTCTCGATGTGCTGTTCCACACTTTGCTCTTTTCAACACGTCGTCGACGTATGCTTCTTATGTTCTGCCCTCTCTACTTTTTGAACACGGTTCAATCATGCGTAATAGGTCGCCCCGCGTTTTTAAGCCGAAAGGCAAACCATAATACAGAAGGTTTCTTGGTCAGTGATGAATGAGGTTGCGTTTCATCCCGTCTTCGGTCATTCGGATCTGATGTAACCCTGAGAAAGGCCGTCGACGAACTCAACAGTGAGTACCCTGCCGAAGAATCGACAGCCTGTCGATTTTTGCGTAAGGGATTAGAAATCTTTCGGACAGGCTTTGTTTAGATCTGTGAAGTCTAACGCACATCCGTCATTTTCCTGAACTCTTTTTACACCACAACATTTGCGAGCCGTGACGGATAGGTGATTTCTTTGATGAATCCGGTGGCCAGGAGCTTTTCGACCTCTTTCCGAATTGCTCGTTGTTTCTCGCCACCGAAACTCCTCTTCTTCTGTCTGACAGGAGTTGCTCCTGGTTTGAGGCTTAGCCGATGTTCGGCTACCGCCCTATCTATCCCTGGCATGTCGCTAGGTTCCCAGGCAAATACATCGAAATACTCAGAAAGTAGGGCCGCCAGAGCGGTGTTTTCATTATCAGGAAAGTCTCTAGAAATTAAGTATAATTTTTTGCATCGACGATGGTTACATGGTCATTTTGTTCGACTATTGAAGCGTGGGTCCCTGGGATCCAGGTGGTCTGTGTGGTAGGCGCGCATTTATTTCAAAACATTTCCTGGCGCCGGCCTTGTCCCCCCTAATAGTAGTGATGCTGAACGGCGTGGGGAACTTTACACACAGGTGGTAGTTAAACGCGACCATCCGGATTGCCGCGCTCTATTTAGGATTGCGTTGTAGCCGGAGGAGCATCCATGATGATGAAGTCGATCTCCTCTCTGTCGCCTGGGACCCTCTTCGAGAGACGACACGCAGAGTGCGTATCCTGCGGGTCTGTAGATGTCGTCGAAAAAGCCTAGAGATTGTCGATGGATGGGTGGAGAGGCTTTGCACGGAACCGACGCCCATCTCGTTGAAGGCACAAAGATACAGTATGTCGACTGAGCTGCCGGTGTCGACCAAGGTTTGGTAACGTCACAAGCTCTGATCTCAGCGATGACAACTATGGGGGTCATCGCGGTTTATCCCTCCTCTGGGAAGGTCTCCTGCGGTGAAGACAATGTCAAGGCAAAAGAGGGGGGAGTTCGACTGCGCATACCTCTCGATATTTTCAGGCTCTGAGACCGCTGTCGTAACAAAGATAGACAGAATGGCCTTCTTGCCTTCGACTTTTTGACGCGTGTTGGAGTCGGAAAGCGACTGCCGGGGGCCGTCACGCGGAAAAAAAGCAGCCGCACCGCTTTCGGCAGGGGCCCCTCTTCTTTTGTAGCCGGAGAGATAGTCGTTCTCTATGTATTCATTGATGAGTGCCCGAAAAGAGCGACACTCAAGAGGAGATGCCCTAACGCAGATGGAACTTGCAAAACTTCGTGGGGTCCTCGCCAGGTTGCGGTGGCTGGCGTTCTCCGCGGCTCTTGATAAAGCCCTTATCGCCTGAGGATCGAATAAATTTCTTCGATGATGTAGACCGGCGTAGACCGAACGCGGGAATCACATCAAATTTGTGCTTCCGTGCAGAGGGTGAGAAGTTTCGGTTCTCGAAAGCTTTCTCCTAGGCATGTTCGAGTCCGTCTTGGAGTCTCGCCCTTCTTGTCCTGGGGCGAAGGAGCCTCCTGCTTAGCTTTCGCCTTGAGGGCCTTGGCGTCCTCGAGATGGATGTGTTTTCGGCACGAGCCCTTGCCTCCATGAGCGTCCTTACGGCATGTCGTCGACGAAAGAGTCGTAGAACTCCCCGAGCAGAATGCTGATGGACGAAGATCATGTCGAAACTGTCGTATGTAGTGTCTTCGTCTCGGAGTTCATCTTCGAGAATCTATCCACGTAGTTGCATAGCGATTCGTCAGGAGCCTCGTATCTGCCACATGCTCATGGATTTTCGGGAGGGGTCCTTGAGGTTCCGAACCTGGTCCGAAACTTCTCGGAGAACTGTAGGAAACTTTGGATGGAGCTCTGGGGGATTTCGTCGAGCCAGTCCAACGCCAGGCCTGTCAGTGTGTTCCTGAACAGACGACATTTGTAGACGTCTGAGACGGTCATTCGTTGCCAGGGCGTTCTCGAAGAGTTTCACGTGCTGAGCAGGGTCAGTGAGGCTGTCGTAGTCGCCGGTCCGGGGAGCCTTGTAAGTGCGCGGTTGCCGGTGCCGCCATTATGCAGGCGAGATTTATTGTATCCACCGGGGAGCCGGAGGATACACCTCGGGCTGACTTTCGCCGGCAACGTGGGTGCTTGTCTCTCAGATGGGCAGTTCGACGCGCTCCGCCGCCCGGCTGCGAAAGCGAGCCTTCGAGGGGCAAAGCTAGAGGAAGGGTCTCTGCTGCTGGAGGAGGATGGTAGGTTGGCAAGGAAAGTGTTCATCGTTTGGGTGAGGGTGCAACTGTTTCGTAAGTGTCTGAAGTGTCGGTCGTGTGTGCAGGATCGTCCTGAGGTAGACTGCGTTGCCTATTGTTCGCCTGTTGGCGGGGTGTTCGCCACGAGTGTCTTCCATGGGTGTTTGAAGGATCGGGTCTGATCCTGCGTGAGGTCTCCAAATTATTACGACGAAGAACAATCAAACTTTTTACGTGGAAAACCGGCTGAGCGGCAAAACCACGGCTCCTTCGGGAGGCTTTAAGAATCACTAGAATCAATTGTTTCTTTTTGGTATAGTGAGAAAGCTGAAGGGATTTGAGGAAGTTTCCGGTTCAGCTCTTAAGAAAGGTCCGAGAGAGAGCTTAAAAAATCAGAGAGCCCTCTTCCTGTTATAGTGCGATATATATAGTTTGATCTTCTGTGTAGTCACTTCAGCAGAGTGGGTTTTAAGCCATCAACATTTGTAGGCGGCGGAGGCCACTCCCTGGCCTAGTTTTGTACGATGTACGGATGATACGGCCTGACGGCGGGAGAGTCCCTACTTTTTGAAAGCAGTACGGTGATCGTTACCTTGTTAGGCGCCTATCAATTCTGATCGTTGTTGTTCGGCGTTTGTTCTTCAGGGTGGTACCTCATCCTGTTCAACGCCGGGCGTTCGTGTCGCTGGTAACACGTAAGCCTCCACATGTGTGGTCCAGATGACCAAGCGTGAATCCAGATGCAACAATATTATTTTAATAAAACCATTAAGTAGACAACTTGTGACCAAAGAGAAGAAACAAGTTTATATAATCTTATTTGTTTAAAGATCAGCTAAATTAAAATTAATTTATTAATTAACATATATTTTAATATTAAAATATATATACATTTAAATAATAATTAATTTATATCATATATCTCACACAATCCAACATCATAATTAAATTTAATTTACATAATACATTATTTGTGATAAAAATATCTAAATTCAATTTTCACTTTAACAAGATTAAAAAATATAAACATTTTTTTAATAAATATAAATATTATTTTTCATACTTATTTGAAAATTGAGAAATATAACCATTTAAAATTTCAGTCTAGCAGGTTCACTCAACATGTAGGGTGACTTCAGCTCTAAATTTTGCTTTTACTTTTCATTTTCATAGCACAATTTTTTTTTTTGATAAATTTTCATAGCACAACTTTGCACCAAAATAAATAAATAAATAAATATTACATACAAAGTCAGTACTACATATCAATGAGAATATGATGTATTCTTTATTTAATGCATAAAATACAAACCTACAGACTATATTTTCTTCCTTCACTTATATCCCATCCACATCATATGCCTGTGAAGAACATGAAAAAAAAAAGAGTGCAGAAAAAAAATCAACTTTAGATGAAAACAAAACATTATAAACATGTGAATAATCATCAGACTAACCATATATAAGAAATCATGCTTGGAACAAATAAATATCATGCTATACTATTGTCACATTTCACTTCTATTTTCTCTTATTTTTCACTTTTAACCATTTAATTCTCATTTAAGCCCCTGATCTCCTCATTATATCTTTCTTCACATCCTGTTCACATCAATGAGGTTTTGTAACTCAATAAAAAGGAGATCCCTTCAAAGGGGAGAAAAGCGAGTCAGCTGAAACCTGAAGTAATATATGAAATACAGAACTCAAATACATTAGATAAATAAATAAAATAATCCTAAAGTCCTGATCGAAGCGAGGCACGTAGTCAGCCACACTGCTCCAAGAATGCATTGTCATCCTCATTTTTTCTGACAATTATGTGCATGCTCCTTTAAGCATGAATTGTGATAGACTTCATGAAACGCTTCCTCAAAAGTGTATTATCCAAGAAGTGGTCAGGAATGGCAACAGAGTGGGTTTGAATTCCCGACCTACCCGAACCCGAACCCGCCCCCACCGATCTGATTCTCCCCTATTTTGTGATTTAATCATGAGTTTGTCCATGTAAGACAGCAAAGGGTATTTAATCTCAAAAATTAACATATAGGTAAATTAAAATACAAAATTTTACATATAAATTTCCTGAACAACTAAGTTAAAATAAAATCTTAATTACATAATAAATTTAAATTTATATGCAAATCTAAACATTTTTTAATTCTGAATATCAACAAACAATTTTTCTCATCCTTAAAAAAACAAGTATTTTTTTAAATAATTATAAAACTAAAACATAACTATCACAATTCTAAACATAAATACTTAAAAAAAAGTAAACTAAGATCATTATAAAAAATAAGATAAATCAATTTTTATGGAATGCGTTATTTGCATATCAGGCTTTTAAAATTTTTGACTTGCATCAAGTCAAGTATGAGGTAGGCGCGTATGATTGACTCATACCCGAACTCACCCCATTTCATAACGGGGCAGGAAGGGTCGTGGGTCATGGATGAAATTTGAGTACTCATATCCGTCCTATTAGGGGCAGGTCGGGGCTGTTTCATTGGGTACGGGTACAACTTACCACTTCTAGAAGTGGTGTTCTAACTTAGTGGGAAAGGAGCTTTCCAAAAATCACACCATATAATTTCTAAATGGGGTGAAAAAACTTGTGATATTCCGGAGTAAATAAAAGTATTGTATATTATGTAAAAGATAATAGCGAGAACTTTCTTCACGCCAATTGGAGGAAGGGGAGGCCGTAGTTGTGGTGTTCCCCTTTCGGGTTACCAGTTACCACGATAACATACTTATCTCATAAGGGAGATTGTAAATCGAGTAAAATAAATTTAATAATAATATAAGATAATTTAAAATTTATAGCGGAAGTAATATAAATAAAATACTAAACTGAATTATATCAATAGGTATCATATTTACAATAAGGTAACAAAAAAATATAAGTTTATTATTTAGAAACTATATTCTATAGTCTTAGTTTATAGAACCTAATTTATATAAAAATACACATCAAACAAAAATATAAAAAATCCACATTCATAGAATTCATTCCCCTTTTGTGCATTTTTTCCTCCATCAATAATGCCAATAAAGACATTACTTCACTGACCCCAAGACTGAATAAGTAATAAGCACTAACTTGCCAAAACAAAAAATACTTGTATGCAAGCAATTTAAACAATAGCAATAATAGCATATAAAACATGGCAATTATTAGCTATTACCAACAAATAATTACGTTAAATAAACATTTAAAAAATCATACGCAGATGTCTTTTTTATCCTTTATTTATTTTATCTTTTGAGCTTTGATTTTTTTGTCTATATTTTAACTGTCTCTTTTCATCACATATATATAGGATCCTTGACAACTCCTGTGCCCAAAAAATGGAGGAGTGTCATACATACAATTATCCCTGAGTTTGACAAATTGTTACAAATTTTGGTAACCATTATCGAATTTAACAGATTACCATATATCACATAGCTCAAGTATAGGTAGTAACAGTAATTCATTGTCGAAGTTAAAAAAAAAACACCATATTAATTTTATTTAGTTGTTTTAAGTTCACAAGTCATTACTTGCTTCTTTAGCATGGTAAAAACACAATAATAACTCATTAAATACACATCATTATACTCTCACTCAATTTTCAACTTAATATAATGAAATATAAGTTATCTAATATAACTCAACAGATTTTCAACCATTTAATTTAACCAACATCTTACTAAGGTTTAGTTTGATGAGAGAAAAAAATAAGCGAAGAAAATAACTAGCTCCTATTTCTCCTCTTTCGTCTGCTTCTTTTTCACAAACTCAAGGGGGAGAGAGAGAGACAAAGAGAGTAAGGGAAACCTTCCTCCTTTTCTTTCCTATCTCTTCCTTCTTCGTATTCGATCCAGTGTAGGTCATTTCGCTAGCCACTAGTGAGTTGTCGTGTGGCTCGATTAGTCCTGCACTTCATTATAAGCTTAACGCAAACAAACGACAATGGCAACAAAGCGGAGACTAACGCCAACCAATTTACGCTATTATTGTTTAGAGGGCCTGCAAGTTATAATACTTGCTTATGAGGTTTTTAGGCTGGAAAAGAGCAAATAGCTACAGCTCCAAAATTTCTGATCATTAAATATTTTCCATTTTTTGTGATTAGAACTTACGATCTGCCACTATAATGGGACAGTCATCTAAAAGTAAGGTAATATATATCTTTATTAAAGTGGAAAAATTCAGAATTTTCATGCTAAAATTCTTTGAATTTAATACTTAATTTTCTTTTTATAAGAGCCTCTGCCTAGGCTTTAGTTGCATGTGTTCACACTCATTTTCTTTCTTAAAATAGAAACAATATATTACTTTAAATAAGTAAAAAATTAGAAAAGTACAATCATCCAGCTCATGAAAGATTTCTTGAATATTTTGTACAACTTAATTGTGTATACACTACAAGCTTTCTTCAGCAAAAGCGAGTGTATAATGGATGGAGTAACAACACATTGGGCACCTCACGGGTGACGTGGCGCATTGCGCGCACCTAATACAAGTTCCCAAGAAAGAGACCCAAAGGAATTTCTAATGCACGGTTAAAGAGTGCTAGAGAGAAGAAGAATAAAAAAACAAGTAATCTACTAGTAATTCTTTGTATTGATATTGTTTTTATTTTTCAATTAATTTGATTATATAAAATGTTGAGATTTTTACCTGTATGACACAAAAAAACTTCAATATTTACTTATTAGACACCCTAAAGTTAAATATTACATGACACACACATATTTATTTTAATTTTACAACCAACACACCCTAGTTAAAAAATCCTTACATTTTATTTAAGTAAACCATATTTAAGTTATGTTTTAACTTAAATAAGGTTCATAGGAATAAAATCTAACCCCTTTTGTATCTTAAATTAAATCTAATCGTTAAGATGAACATTTAACGATTAGATTTAAAATATTCTACATAAATAATAGATTTAAATAGTTTTTAACATGTAAGATTTAAGTTAAGGTGCACCGAGAGTTAGATTTTATTCCTATGAACTTTATTTAAGTTAAAACATAACTTAAGTATGGTTTACTTAAATAAAATGTAAGGATTTTTTAACTAGGGTGTGTTGGTTGTAAAATTAAAATAAATAAGTGTGTGTCATGTAATATTTAACTTTAGGGTGTCTAATAAGTAAATATTGAAGTTTTTTGTGTCATACAAATAAAAACCCCTAAAATGTTTACAGCTAACCAAACAACTAAGAAAGAACTGAGAAAGCTTGCAACAATTGACAATGAGTCTACATTTTCAACATACAATGCCAACTTGAAGGGAAGTATGATGATGCATTAGTCTTTGACCTCAATTCCAATTTTAACTACACATCCATTTTGTGATAATTACATTCCATATATATTTTGCAATAGCTAGCCACTTTTTAGTTCACCAAATACGTGCAATTCAGTTGCATGTAAAACCAAATTATTTTTTGGCACACCTGAATTATTTGTATTCATATTATATAGGTTCATGATAACTGTCTATATATTAACTTTTAGCGAATTTAACATATTGCAAATGTTGATATTATACATTTAAAAAATTGCCTCTATGAACCTCTAACTTTTACTGTTAATAATTTATTATACCTGTAACTTATTTCTCTATATTTACAATACATAAGTTAGATTTGGTAGCTATGTAGTTATTTAGACCATCTGAAGAGATTTTGGATTCAACGGGATTCAACTACATAGGTGATGGATGATCCTCTTCCAAAGAAGTGAGTAGACCAACATAATAAGGAACCCTCTGTTCAATTAATGAAGTACACCATCATAACAATGGATTGTCTATTCAACTCTGACGGACCACAGAAAATATTATCCAAACAGTCGATTAATTACTGCTGGACCGTCTGACTAGCAAAATGGGTGTCTACCTGGCGCCAGTTTGATTGCTTTACCCTAATTTTCGGGTATATTGCGAAGGGTGGCTGCATAAGGGCAAGAAAATCACTGTAAATCACTCTCTCCAATTGCATTGACAAGGGCTAGGATTGGTTGTTTGGTAAGCATAATTGCATATATTCCTCTCTTCGCCATTAACAAGTGAATATTGTCTTAAACTTGCTAGTTCATTTTCTGTATATAGTTCTCCATCGTTCAGGGGTTTGTCACAGTATGGATTTTCTGAAGTGAAAGAAGGACCCGACCATCGTGAGGGGCAAGAGTTCAACTTTCCCCCAAAATGACCGTGAGGCTAACTTCGACACAACAAGATTCACCTCACTAGAAAATGCTTCAGGTTACGAGTAGATTTGCCATTTAAACTGTCATCTTTTTAAATACCTTATCCCCGAACATCGTATTGAGGAACTCAATAATATTTTTCATAACTCAAGTCTAGATTTCTATGTAAGATTTCATATGGATTTCTCAAGTGAGATAGTGTTTCTCTTTTATGCAAAAGACTATTAGATTCACTGTTGATGATTTAAAAAGTATCTGCATTTGTCCAAGAAAGGAGATGATATTCACAATCTCTTGTCTAATTTTGATTGGTCTCCTATCAAAATTTTATTTCTTATTAAATCTATAAAATAAAATATTTTCTTTCTTCCCCAAAAATAACACTCCAATCAAACAAGGCTTTAGTCTTGGTCTTAAGTTTTAATTTATTATGACAGAAATGATAGTTTGGTTCCCATTCTTAGTCTTTAGGTCTTAAGAAAGAATTTAATCCCTAATTTTTCTTAAACTTGGTCTTAAGTCCTAATATTTTACAAAAAAAATCATAATTAGGTCCCTCGATTTCTATTAGTCTTGATATTAGATTCTAAGAAACTATGCTTTGATCTCCCAACCTCTATTACACTTGATCTTAGGTCCAAAGAAATTATACTTTGATCTCCCTCTTTCTCTTAGTTTTAATCTTAGGTCCCAATTTCTTATGCGATAATAATAATTTGATCTTTTAATTTCTCTTAGTTTTATATTTTCTAATATATTTATAATAATAATTACTAATATATTTTTCTAAAAGGGTGTGTTGCACGTGCACATCAATTGGAATTAACCACTTCATAAAATTTAAACTAATTCGTAACAAAAGCATAATAAAAATTTATATATGCAGCATAAAATAGAAAAATAATCAGTTATGATGATCTGCTCTTTAAAGGTCACATAGGATGTCAGCATGCATATATATCACAGGATCACATTTTATGATACATTTCATTTAGGCTTCAATAATTAATTAAATATACTGCATTTTAAATTATTTAAAAAATCAAAAGCAACAAACATATGCGAGCACGCACAAACATAGACAGGCACGCACACACACAGGGACGCACGGATGCGGGCATGCCCTCGCACAAACACACATATATAAAATAAGATAAAAAAGTACCAGTCCATTGTCCAATGGTGATGGTTACGCTCGATTTGTACGCCTTCCTACCCGAAGAGCTAGGTCCGTGTCAATCTTCAAGGAAATATCAAGCGCCTTAACTGAATGAGTCAATGCTCCACTGCAAGACCAAAATAAACTGCATAAGACATCTATTTTCCTTTTCCATGGAAATGCTCAAGCTTCATGAAATTATTTCAATGTGGCCTATATTTACCTAGTCCAAAGACAAAATGTATATCAAATCAAAAAGAAGTGCAGAGATGGAGTCATTCAAATTTCTTTGGCCAATATCAACCATGAGAAATATATGTTCTTTGAATCTTTCCGGTTGGATTCTTTTCTAACAAGTTTGATTTCATCTATTTCCTTGAGTTTTTGTAATTATTTAGGGAAATTACACTCAGGCCCTTAAAGTTGGGTAAATCGTCAATTTATAGGTCCATCAGGTTGATTTCATACTATTATTAGATCTTTGACAATTGCCCTTTTGCTTGGTCCTTTCGAACAAAAAATATTTATATTAGCAAAAATGTTTTTATAAAGTAAATTTTAATCATGAAAATGCCCCTATGACTCAATTCTATCCCCTCATCGGTCTTTCTAGAATATCTCAAAATATTGGAGAGCAAAAAGATATATACCGATTTTAGCAACGACGTCCACTTTGTGATCTAATAGCAACGCATAACCAAATCTAAGGGACCTAAATTGAGAATTTTTAAAAGTTATGACTAGTTTAAATATGAACTCCCGCCCTATCCCCCCAAACCTTGTCTAATTACATTAAACATGCCTAAGCAAAAAGAAATGTTGAAGTCAAGTTATCAAAGTGTGGCTAATGTGATGACTAGACCAAAGTTTAAAGTGGATTCATGTACTTTCATTAAGGTCTTAATACAGATATTTGACCATCGAATGTTAAGAAAGCCTTACCTTGAAATGTAGGTGACACCTGTCTCTCCAACTTTCTTCACAGTTTCAAGTGAAACATTTCCAGATGCCTGACAGCATTGATTAAAATACTGCATTGCTCAGTGTTCAAGGATACATAAAAGCCTATGTTCCAACAATCAAAGAGAAATGTCATATAGTTTTCACATGACTGAGATTAAGCTTGGGGAATTTCCAAAGAATCTGTGGACAAAAGGGGACATGGAACAGCATCATATATAATTGACAGACATAAGTACCAATATGAGATCTCAGAAGATCCATTCAATGGAAGAATCTTTCTTAATATGGCCTTAACTTTATGACCTGTAACTTTAAAGCTAGACTCATTCAATAACAGTTCAAATTTTACCCAATACAAAATGATTTGTTTCTTGTGATACAAAATCAACTTGCTCAAAATGAAAGTCTTTCAGCTCAAAATCGATGTAAATTCATAACAATGCACATATAATACATATATTAATATTTAGGGTAAATATCATACAAGTCCGCTTAAGGGAAATATCAAATGGATCCACAATTTTCGAAAAATATCACCTAGGACCTTATGATTTGCTAAATTTTTCAAAATGGTCCATAACCTCAATTTTAATATTTCACATGGGTCTTTTTTAATTGTTTTCATCAAACATCTATATTATCATATGACAAAAAATGAGGTATTAATATTTTTACTTTTAAAACTACTAAAAGGTTAAATAGTCTTTTTATTCATACTTGATGGTGTTTTTGATAGAAGGATCTATTTGATATTACCCCCAAGTATCAAGAACCCGGATAATATTTTTAAAATCATCAACCTATTTGATATTATCTCCTAACCTTAGAGACCTGTTTGATACTTAGCCTAATATTTAATATATATATATACATTCTCATGGAGTGAAAGCATGAAAGAGATTAAGGTATATATACACAAATGTATGTCCTGATAACAAACACGGCTATATATAACATGTATAACATTAAAGGATAGCAACTCGACTCAGATCAACTCAAAGCTCAACTCATAACCAACTAATTGTAAAGTGAATCGATTAAATCAATGAGAGGAGGCAAAGTGTTTGGAAAGACATGTACAGTTGATGATTGTATATAACTTGGTTCTAAATAACAGCGCATAGATAAGATCTCAATACCAAGGTAATACCTCAGTCTCATATCTTCTATCAATCATCTCAACTGCTTCCTTAAGCATGGTAACATCCACATCTCCATCTGGTAGAGGAATTACCATATTGTCCAGCATTATCCGAGTCAATGAAGTCCTGTTTTGGCTTGCATAATCTAACACCTCTTCCACTTCTTGTAATGTTCTTGTCTCAACCTGAGCCATAAACATTTCAAGCAGGGAAATTTCTGTCAGCTGAGTTGAAATGCACAATTAATGTTCCTGCCAATTTATACAGACAACTGAAAATAATTATTGCAATTTATTGAAATAATAATTAGAGCCTAATATCAAGTAAGGTTAGCATTATAAAGAAATCAAGCAGCAAGAGTATAACGATCATGATGAATACTTAGCAATTCTGGCAATGAGAAGTATAGGAAATCAACTTCAGGACTAGAAAACAAGTTTCAACTGCTAGAAATGGCAGTTGCTCCAGAGATAATTATACAAGAAGCATGCCTGAAGTTAAAGTTTCAATGAAACATACCTCAACAGGCAACTTAAGACTCTTTTGTTCCAGAAATGCATCAACTCCCTTAAGTGCATTGGCAACACCTCCAGCTATTGATATGTGGTTATCTTTTATCATCACCATGTCAAACAAGCCCATTCTATGGTTTTTTCCACCACCAATCAATACCTGTATGGTGGAGTTTAGAGAACAAGCTACCCAAAAGAAAAGAAAAGGTACTGAAGTTATACAAGAACTGGTAAAGACCGCCCACTTATCCACCAAGCGAAGACAGGGAGCAGTTTTTCTTGTTTCCAAAACACATGCAGGATAAGCAGCATCAGCCATGGCCTACAAAGAAAGAGAAGTGTAACTAAGTGGGGTGATATTCTAGAATGCGTAGTCATAACTCTGTCATCAAGATTCAACAGTATTGTTCATTTCAGACATCCTAAAGATTTAGACAGGGACATCACAATCAAAGTCAAAGCTGGGAAACTCAAACACAGGAAATAAAAAAGTAGCATGGAAGCTCAAAGGAAAATTTTGTAAAAATCAACTAGCCTAGCTTTATTATATGAATCAAAAATTGGGCGCTAAACAATCACAAGCAGGTAAACCTTTTTTTTCCATGGAAACAAGTAGGTAAACTTGGCATTAACGAAATAGGAATATTAAGATGGATGTGTATTAGGAATAATAATAACATACCTGAGTGGTCAAAAAGTTACTTTTTCCGAAGTTATGCAAAAGCTTTAAATAAGTTAGAGTGAACACCATAGATTGCAGAGGACAATAGCAATTGGTAAAATAAGATTCATAAAGTTGAACTCAAATATTTGGGATAGGGCAACTAATGATAAAGAGATACTGAGATTTTCAGAGAATCACTTCTAGATTAAATAACTGCTATAGCTCACTGTATCAGCTTGCAAAATGCTCAACAATAAACTGTTTTAAAAATAAAGTAAAAAAAATAGGAACACGGTCCATTGGCGTGAGACAAACAAGAGATGATATGTAGATTTCAAAATCAACAATTTTAAAAAGCCAATAATTAGAGTTAGATGTAACTATTTTCTAAACATATTTTTATATGACAAATTAAGAAAGTTAATCCAACAAATTAAATTAAACATTAAAACTACATTGAATCAATGTTAGAAATTTATCAATTAGATTAGGGAAGTGGATTTCATGTCAGGAAATCAGATCAAAGATTTTAGAAATAAATAGGTTGTCCCAAAATAACAGCCAAATAGTAATTTAACTCACATAAATATTGGATCCCTTGATTTAGAGTCAAACAAACACTTAAGTTGCGCAAATAATTGTTCATTGAAAAAGAAAAAATTAGTGATTAATTGATTTTGAGAAGAAATTATACCTCAAACAAGTCAACCTGTTAGTTTGATTGGGCGTCACTAAGCCTGAGGCTGGCTCAATGAGGTGTAGCAGAATGAGCACTAAGGCAGCTCCTCAAAGTAGCTTATGCGGACAAGTAATGGAGTGCTAAGGACGAACGATGTGAACGGGATTCCGCCAAGCAGTCCACGGGGCATAGGGCGCCTGGAATCAACATTGAGTGCACATGGACATGGCTCTAGGTAGGGCAATGACCAATGGTGTAACACTAGGAGGGCCTCTAGTGCACAGGTAAAACCTTTACCGGTCATTGGGCAGTGCAGCGATAGTGCGGCCTTGCATCAATAATGAGACCTATAGGCCAATGGAAACCAATGTGTTTGTAGGCTAGAAATTGCGAGTTCGTATGGTGACAATGTGTCACATGGTCAAGAGGTCTTAGAGGTGCAAGAGATCTAGAAACGGTGAGGACGGGAATTGATGTCACAACTATAGTCGAGGTAGTACAGGTTGATTAAAAAAAATGAACAGACTTTTGCATAGGAGACACTGAAAGCGAACCTCAATTGTTGCTAACAACGAAATGTTGTGTGAGGCCGTACCTAGATGTGGTTAAAGATGAGGGCTTTGAGCTTAATTTGGGTAGTAGAGGAAATTGAAGATGCGAGATTTTTTGCTTCATTAAAAAAAAATACCCGAGTTATTGAATAGGGATTCTCACATAAGGTCAAACCATCCTCCCTTCACCTAAAAAGGGATTCCTTAAACTGAATCTAGGCTTGCACACTAAACATGAATTTCATTTCATCATAAACTTTGTCTATCACAATAGCATAGGAAAGCTTTTAAACAAGCCTCAATACATTTAAAATTCAAACATACAAAATCAAACATAATTATAAAATGCCAAATAAACCAAAACTCAAATAAGGAAACTACACAAATAAAATAAAATTAGCAATGTCTCTACATTCCTCAATCATACTTAAAATCTTCAACATTCCAAAGGATCTTACTTGGGCTTGGATTTTGGGTTATAAGGGATTTCAAATCTTCAAGCAGCACAAAGCAAATCTAGAATCTTTCAGTAAATCTTATCAGCCTCAAATGTCTTTAATGATCCTCCATCTATTAAATCAAAGTATACGATGAATGTGAGATCTGCCTAATATGAACTTGTTGCCAAATTGTGTCCCCGATATCTACTCATGAGGAATTGAATGCTAGGAAATTTTCTTGCTACACTTAACACAAAATTTCTTTTGAACATGAACAATAGATAGACATATTCACTCTGTTTCAGAAATAAAACATTACATGAAGTAGGGGAAAGAGATCATTACTAGAACAGCTATGAGGTAAATGTAAGGCAAGTAATATAAGTCATGGTCAGGCAATAGAATGGTTTATACCAGCCAACTTTTCAAGCCAAAAATAAAACTCAAAAAGTATAACTCATGAAATTAATTACAGCTGATGAGGAGATCACCTTAGAGAAAGTTGCTATGCCGCTCATTCTTTGCATGAAGTTTAACACAACCCTTTCAGCCACAACTATATTGTGTGCACATCCTTCACACGAAGAAAACAAAGCAAACGATAAAACAATTATGTCAAAATCTTTTTTAATAACACAAAAAGAGCATAATGAACAAGGCTGTTCATTAGAAGGTTTGGTGTAAGGTTGATGTAAATCAATACAAAATGGAGTTAAACTCTAAAGGATGACCTAAAGGTTATGACAGAGGCAGCCTTTGTAAGGTATCTGAAGCAGCACTTTGTTCTTAGAGGCATATTAAAAGAAAACCATAAAAATGATAATATATTACCATAAACCTTCCCAAATTTCGTGCCTTTATGAATATAATTCCCATCTCTTGTAGACCACTCAACCTGTGCAACAAAGTGATCATCTTTCTTTACCAAAGAGAATGAGGATTAGAACAATATTGCTTGTAGTATAACTGCCATACCTTTAATGAAGGATCAACCTGATCAAAAATCATCTCTGCAAGCGCAATTCCAGCAATTACACCATCCTCCTTCGCAATGAAATGAGCTTCCACCTCCATGTTAGATGGAACAGTAGCTAAAGATGTCACATCACCTGCATAAGAAAGAGAAAAGGGATCACATGATGCATTCTTTCAGGCAAAATCTTAATAACTATAATATCCAAATTATTTGCGACTCTGAATTAAAAGTATACAAAACATGGAATCTAATAAAAAAAGGGAAGCTTTCATCAATAAAGCACAAGAATGGCATCATCCAAAGTCCACATTCCTTCTCACCATCCAGCACACGCTCATCATCCAGTATACATAACAAAAATTATGGCCAGAAAGAAACTACAAACCTTGCTACTTGTAGTCAATAACTCTGTATCAACTTACAAGTTAAGTAACCTTTATTTTGTTGGCCAAATTACAACATATTACCATAGGATTGTATAAGAACCTGAGTGACCCATAACCAAACAAGTATGAAACATTGGTGAACTAGTAGAAAACATGAAGTCGCACTTGAGAAATGAGCTCCTTTAATTACCACTGATCTACAGATAAATTGCTCGAAAATCCAAGCTAAGAAGACAAACAAAAAAGGGATTTCTTCCTTAAGCAGGCATGACTGCAGCCAAGAAGGTGCAACAAAATCTGGCAAAAAAGATAACAGAGAAAAAACGTAACAACAAAGCCTTAAACTCAAAGGGGTCAGCTACATCTACTTTGCTTATCCATTCAGCAATATTTGAAGCAAGTAAGCAACATGTTCTGTAGCACAAGCGAGACAAGACCATATGCTAACTTGTTATTGGTCTTCTCCGCATTCTCCATACTGTTATAACTTGAACCCCTCACAATGACACATACCATCGAAAAAAGCTGATCGGAAAGCATCTAAAGAATATTATAAAGAATGTAAAAAAGGAATGCAAAAACCAGGGTTTAAAAGCGAAGAACAGAAGATAAGTGACCACGCAAACCTCGGTCCCCCGCATCCTCGGCCAGAGCAAGAGCGATAACGGCTTTGAGGTCGTACGTTGGATGAGATGGCGGCTTCAACACAATCGGCTCAACCGGCATCATCGAGCCTCTTGCCTCAACAGCTGACATCGAGAGAGACCTTTTTCGGAACGGAGAAGAAGGGATAAGAAACGAAGACGCACAAGGCTGAAAAGTGGAGGTGTTAGCGTCCGCTGGAGGACGAAAAAGAGCTCCAGGGGTCGAAAGCCGCAGAATGGCCATCAACGGGGCACGGAGAATCCGCTTCTCTACGACTGGAACCGGAGGAGCTAACCTAATTTTGCCACAATGAGGGTTGCGAAGCTATTTTGTTTAATAAAGAGGACCATATCGCAATTTCGTCAGTCCTATTTTTAGAAAAACAAAAAGGACTGACGAAATTGCGATATGGTACCAGGTTACCAGCCAGCTTCTGCCGATAGTCCTGTCAATGAGTCGAGTCATAACTCTATCTATTTTCCGATTCGATTAATATCCCAAATGTATCCTTTTTCTTTGATCCATCAACCTGCCACATTTATAAATATATGGATCAAATCCAAATCATCAATAATTCAACTCGTTTAAAAATACTCGATTCAAATATTTTGATCTAGGAGGTGAAGTAAAATATATATTTTTATTAAAAATTATTGAGTATGTAAAATAAAATAATATTTTTTTATATTAAAATTTGTGTAGAATGATTAAAAAGTTTTATTTATTATTATTATTATTGTTTTTTAAATTAGTATCATTTTGATCCTGATTTAATCTTCGTTATATAACTTATCATTAACAGTGAAAGAAAAAACAAAATAAAATAATATAAATAAAAACTAATTAACTATATATCATAAAAAATTTTAAATATTATCTACAAGTTATTTTTTTCATAAATTTGAAATTATAAAATTACATACATTTAAACAAAATTAATGTTAGTTTTATGCTGTCATGCATGTGAATATCCCATAAAAAAATTGTTAAAAACGTTAAATTTCAGCTTTACCAAATAAAAAAAAGCCCGATTATAAGTTTAGATGTTTTGGTCCCGTTCTACGAAATTTGAACTAGACCGACTCGTTCTATTAGATAATGAGTCAAATTTGAATCAATTTTAACATCTAATTGCTACTCTTTCTAATTTGAAATAAGTGAAACTTGGTTTTTTTTTCTTAAAGTTTTACATATAAAATTAATACAAAAATAAGATAATTACTTCAAAATATCTATGATCACATGAATATAATCAGTAGATATTTATTTACAAAAGTGCATTAACTTTTGAAAGAAAATTTAGAACTTAACAAGTTAGAAAGTGTGAGCGTTAGACATAAATTTTAAATATCAATATAAATACAAGAAACTAATTTTGGAGGGAAAATATTGTGCATATTACATTATATTCATTTCTCATATAACACATGTTAATTTCTCAATTGATTTCATGGTTAGGCCTGGAAATTGATTTAGAATTAGGATCAACGCACTTGAAATAAAATCAAATCAATTCCAAATCGATGCTTATGAATCTGCATAGATGCAAAAAACAGACAATTAAAACATAATAGAAGAAACACAAAAGCAAGAGAATTTAACATAATTTCAAGCTCCTAAACATTGATTAATATTACAAAACAGTAGAAAAAAAAATCCCTCTGAACAATCTTGTACAAAGTGCAGCAATCTTCTTGGTATGATCTACAAACACATGAAAATAATACAAGACTAAGAACAACTTTTAAGATTTTTCTATCTCCTAAGCATTGAAACATGCCTCAGAGTCTGATGGTTGTCTCTGGAACAGCCAATCTTATAGTCATCCTGTCATATGCTAATCCTTATTCCGGGTTCGATCCTTCCGGTGCACCCCAAGAATGCGCGAAATCTGAAGCCCTCTGCTGAAAGCCTGATTGAATAACACGCGCATCTGAAATTCTGAAACAAATGGAAACCAGGCCAAGAAAGCAATGGGAGAGAAGAGCAGCAGGCCTAGCACGATCTCGTAGCCTCGAGCAAGAGCTTTGACTGATCCCCAAAGCCCGAACAGTCGAACTGCAGACTTGCAGGCTTGCGCTATCTGAACAAAATAATATTAGGTGTGATTGGGATTCTTGATTTAGAATTGGGATGGGAAGGACAAAGGAGATGGACAAGAGGGACATAAAAATAGGGAATGAAAAGGACGAATACAAAGAGGATTTAGTGGAGGTGATAATTTTTATTGAATTCATTAAAAAACATTGAATACTAAACAATGAAAGCAATAACTTATATAAATTGCCCTCACAAAACAGAGGGGACTTAACAAAATAATAATAATAATAATAATAATAAATGACCAAAAAGCAAAATTTCATCAAAACAAGATCAGATAAAAACATGAAATTGCCTAAAGGGCGTTTCAAAAAAAAAAAAACAAAAGAAATTATGCCATTGTGGAGAAATTGATTGTTTAGTTTGATGACGTGCTTAGATAATACTATAAAAAAATGACAAAATTGACACTCTAAAATGACAGTAAGATGCCACTCAAATTTGAGTGAAATCTACATGCCACTCAAATTTGAATAATATATAGGTGCTCCTTAATTGTAATAGAGGGAAGTGAGATTGAGTTATCTTTTAATAATAATGATATTAAACTAATTAGAGATTAAAAAGAAAAATTTGATAACACAAACGAGTAGAAAGCATTGAACCAAATGCCCTCAACTACAAAAATAAATATTAATAACAGAAAGTAAATAACAACCTTTTAAATAAAAAAAATCCATATATTTAAAAAAATACAATTTTGTTGTCATTCTTCACAAATCTTTAAACATGAAGCTGTAAATCGCTAAATTAACATTGGTTGAGTTTACCGACCAAAAGTAGACCCCAACCAGTTGGCAAGAAAGCAAGCAAGCAGACGATGATATCCTGAAGGGTCATGTGAGGAATTGCAATAATCGTAATCAAAATGGCAAGAAAGGTGATGAAAATTAAGAACTTGAACAATCTGAAAATAAGCTGAAAGTTTGCACTGAATCTACGCCTTCCAACCGATACAGTCTGCACAAAAAAAGATTATTAATGAGAAGTCTCAATGTGCAGGTAACAGAAGTAGTACTGGCACCATTCTGCTATAATATTAAGAATTCATTTCTGTGATTCAAACTAGTCACAAATGATTTTTTTACTATGGATTTAGAAAAACTTGAAGATTGTAAAGAAAACATGTAAAATGAACAAATTATACGCAACTTTGACAAAGCCACTCACGGTAAAAATGTTGCTATTTTCATGTTTTCTTCTTCCCAAGGCAAATGAGGTGGATCATTGAATCTATCAAAAATAAAACAGCATGAGTCGCAGTTAAGGAACCAACACTCTCTTAGTGACAGGAGCAAAGACCCCTATAGATTAACCACCAACAAGACGTAAATGCATAACCACATGTGTAAAAAAATTGGATATGCTATAACGTAACAAAATTGATTTGATGTGTTTGTTAATCTTCTACGATCGCAGATTCTTAGTGGTAATAGTAAACACGATGTCACAGATCAATCTTATAATTCTTCATGCACTTAGAAAACAAGGAGACACAAATTACACATTCACACTTTCTTAGTGAGAATGACAATATAAATCACGATCGGCGGAAGACTTTATTTCTGTTATAGAATAGACTGTACAATTAGAAATGCCTTTTCATCATGTTTCCACATTTATTGGGTGATCATGACTCAATGTGTAACAACCCACCCTATAGTAGAAATTGTCCACTTTTACTTCTGAGAAACTACGTGATTGAATAGTTTCCCGTTAAGGTCTCCTATTCCAATACTATTTTGGCCCAAGCATGCTTAACTATGGAATTTTTCATTATTATCCTCATGATTTTACCTCGAAACCCGTTTACGAAAGTATTAGTATTTTTTCATAATATACACCCAACATCTCTTCTGTGCTTTGTCAATGTGGAATTTGCCTAAAGGTGCATACCTCATGGGATATCACATACATCTTCCTTCTAAGACTCAGCGTCCTCACTGAGGTATGCCTCACCATCACCCAAAAAAGTCACAAAGAGTGGCTCTGATACTATATATAAATACCCACCCCATTATAGATATTATCCGTTTTGGCTTCCAAGAAACTGCATAGTTAACCAGCTTCTCGGGAAGGTTACCTATCCCATTACTGCTCTGGCCCAAGAACATTTAACTATAAAATTTCTCATCATTAGACTCATAGTTTTACCTCAAAATATGTCTATGAAGGTATGTGTGTTTTTCACTTCTCTCTTGTGCTTTATTGATGTGAGATTTGCCTAAGAGTGCATCCCTCAAGGAAAAGATACACCCATAGGCAAATCTCACATCAATAAAGCACAAGAGAGATGTTGGGTATATATGAAAAAATATCCATATCTACATAAATGTGTTTTGAGGCAAAATTGTGAGATTAATGACGAGAAACTTCATAGTTAAGTATACTCAAGCTAGAATAGTACTGAGATGGCTGACCATCCCGAGAAATTGCATAATCATGCAGAATAGTACCTTTGTAGACACATTTTAAGTCAAAAATATGAAATTAATGATGAAAATTTTTATTGTTAAGCATGCTTGAGCTAGAGTAGTAATGGGATGTGTGACCTTCCCAAAAAGTACACAACTACGCAGTTTCTCAGAAGCTAAAGCGGGCAATACCTATGATGAAGCAGATTATCACATATGATATCAAAGCCACTCCGCGTGACCTTTTGGTTGATGGTGGGGTAAACCTCAATGAGTACACTGAGTCATACAACCTCCTCAAAAGATACACCCTTAGGCAAATCTCACATCAATAAAGCACAAGAGAGGTGCTGGGTATATATGAAAAAATATCCATATCTACATAGATGTATTTTAAGGCAAAATCGTGAGATTAATGACGAGAAACTTCATAGTTAAGTATACTCAAGCCAGAATAGTACTGAGATGGCTGACGTTCCCGAGAAATTGCATAATCATGTAGTTTCTCAAAAATTAAAGCAGACAATATCTACAATGCATTGGGCTATTACATATGGTATTAGAGCCACTCCACGTGATCTTTGAGCGATGATGGGGCAAACCTCAGCAAGGATGCTGAGTCCCAAAAGTAAGGGTGTATGTGATATCCTGTAAGGGATGCACCCTTAAGCAAATCTCACATTGGCAACGCACGAGAGAATACTGTGTATATATGATAAAACACTTATACCTTCGTAGACGCATTTTTGACTCAAAATTGTAAGACAAATGATGAGAAACTTCATAATTTAGTATGCTTGAGCCAGAGTAGTAATGAGATGGGTGACCTCACCGAAAAGCTGCTCAATCACGTAGTTTCTCAAATGCCAAAACAGATAATATTTACGATGGGTTGAGTAGTTACACAATGGGTCATACCTTAATTAGATAATTTCTTCAACTAACTATTAATCGTGTCAGACACAAATAAATATCTAATTTCCAATATCACTAGCACTAGATTCATTTTTCGAAGAAATTATTCCTCCCTCCTCTGACACAAATTCAAATTCAAGCTTCAGAATGAACATCACCCTCTTCATCCTAGATATTATTCCATAAATCATTTGTGCTTGAGGATCTACATGATGTTTTTTAGAAAGTTCACGAGATGATTTTTGATGTCTAAATACTGCAGTAGACCTGGGCACAGGCCCGGGGACCCGCCCGACCCGATCCGACCAGACCCGAAAAATTTAGGGCTTGGGTTGTGATAAAATTTTTATATTATTCCTTTAACCCGGCCCGGCCCGGCTCGATCATTTTCATGATCGGGCTTGGGCATGATCATCGGGGGCCCGACCCGGCCCGGCCCGGCACTAAAGCTAACTTATAATTTTTATAATTATGATTTTATGTTGTAGAGTTGTAATAAGATTACAAGAGCTAAATTTTTGTATGGTATTTTATATGATGCTTAACTGTTTATATTATTTCAAAATTCAAATTATATAGTAATATTGATATTTAGGATTTTTGGAGTAAAAGCTTGTTATAAAGAAAAGCTTAATAATTTTTTTACTCTGAAAAGAGTTTACCATTCGGGTCGACCCAGCCCGACCCAGCCCGAGGCCATGTTGGGCTTGGTCATGTAAATTGACCCGAATGTATATGTATGGATGTGATTTAACATGCTCAATGGGTGACCCGGCCCGAGTTGGCCCGACCCGAGCTCGGCCCGAGCCCGAAAGATGCCCAGGTCTATGCTGCAGGATGCTAGCGAGGTGGGTTTCTCACTACTACATTACAAGAGGGTTTACTAATGGAGGAGATATGTACTGAAAGATCAATTATCAATGATGTAACTATATTAGGGCATAACCAGTGTCTTAGGAATGAATCTCTAACAGGTTCACACAAATGCACTGGAATTGATGTAGTTTGATAGGTTAATGCGCCATAAAAGGATTCCATATCATATACCACTCCACATCAAAGTAGATGCAAGTATATCTAACAGCAACTATGAGAATACCTATCATCTCTCCCATCCACTTAGCCTCTGCTTCCAACTGGATGTCTAAAGCTAGCATGAGATCAAACACAATACTTAAATCGTCAAGCAAGTTGTTCCATACTATGGGTACAGCTACATTCATCCAATGTATGATCTCCCCCTCTAGGACTTCAAAACCTCTACCTATCATAAGGACTACAAGTTCAACATATTGATAGCGTATGTTCAACATCATGGCCTCCACATATTGAAATTCAGTATAGATATACTATGTGCACATATACATAAAGCTGTAACTTAATGCATATAAATAAAACAAAAAAATAAAATAGAAATCAAACATCACGTACATATGATCATGCTATATTTCATTATCAAATGAACTTATTTTTATAGAGTAAAGTGTTTTTTAATACAAGCATGTCTTCAGCATCTCCCCCAGGTGGGAGTGGTTCATCTCTAAAGGCCCTATAGGGTTTTGGCGAGGTGGAGTGGTGGGTGTTCCCGACTGGGAGTCTGAGGGCTTTCGTCGATATAGTGAGGCACTCTTGCCAAATCCATCCTGGTTGCTCGAGCTTATTGCTAGCTGACCGTCGCCTCCATCCCATTGCTCTGGAATTGAAGGGCACAACTGCTCTGGGGAAAGAGAATAGGGAGGGACCACTTCATCACGAAGGACTTGCTCGACCTTTCGAATGAGGAGGAAGGAGTCGGGATCACCATCAACAAAGAGGGTTGGCTCCGCTGCAACATCAGGACACTCTTCTGGCACCACCTCCATAGCAACCGCAATTGAGTAACCGCAATTGAGAGCATCATCAATGCTGAATTCTCTAGAGACATTTGGGAGCCGATCGGAGAAACTCTGAATCGAGGTGAATCATGCCACAAAAATATGCACTCTTTCTACTCTGTTTTCTTCAGAATCTCAGAGGTATGGCCTTCTCCCATGTCATTGTTTATTGCTTTCTTGTATTGTGATGGGAAATTTGATCAGCTATTATTAAGTAAGAAAGATGTGGGGAATTAGGACCAAAAGATGTGGGGAATTAGGACCAAAAGATGTGGGTCACCAAGATAAATGAGTTTGTACGTTCTGAACTGTCGAGGATTAGGAGACAAACTTGTTAAGAATGAGTTTGAAAAGGTGAAAAAGGTCGTGTGGCTATGATTCTACTTTTGCTGTAGAAAGTATAGGTCGCTGTAGTGGTACTGCTATTATGTGGAATAACATTTTGAATGTATCTCTTTAGAGCTTCTTTAAATACCATATCGACGTGGCACCTAAATTTATTGACCTCAATGGAGATTTATAGTCTTTTATGATGAATCTATAGAATTTTGAAAATATCTCTCTTTGCAATTTTAATGAAATACTCTTATTACACAGAGAAGCAAGGAGGTCTCCTTAGAGATGATCGAAAGCTTAACATGTTCAAAGAAGCTACTGAGTTTTATAGGGGACAATAAACATGGTGTAATGGTTGATTTGGGAACCAAATGATCCTCAAACATCTTGATTGTGCATTGGGCTCTACAAATTGGCAACTCTTGTCTACTAATTTTCAAGTTACACATGCCAACACTTTATCAGATCATTACGCTCTTGTCATCCAATTGGAAGGACATAAAATGGAAGTCCGTCTAAGGTTTTTAGGTTTGAACCAATGTGATTCCGAGTGGAGGAATCCTAGAACTCTATAGGAGGCTGATGAAGAGAGTTAACTATGGCTAGGAAGTTGCAAACAGTGCATCAAGCTCTATCTAACTAGAACAAAAATAAATTTGAGCACATTTAAAGTCGCAATGATAACGTTAGATGATTAACAAACCAAATAGTCACAGATAACAGTTTGAAAGAGAAGAAGATGCTTCAAAAAAAGCTAAACAAGTTGCTTAAAAGGGAGGAGATTTTGTCGAGGCAAAAGCCTGAGTAGAATGGCTCAAGAATGGAGATCGTAACATGACTTTCTATCACTCGATGATGAACTATAAAATGAAGAGGAATCATACACATTGCCTCCAAGATGAAGAGGGGAGGATCTGCCAGGAGACAAAAAGTATGTACCAGATTATAACCAATTATTTTGATAATTAATTCAAATCCACAGGGCCAAAGGAGGTGAGTTCCATTTATAAATGAGATCCAAAAGGCTCTTCCGAAGGATTTGATTGATATGCTTGATAATCCCTACACAAAAGGTGATATCAAGAGAGCTTTATTCCAATTACACCGGACCAAAGCGCTGGGTCCACATGGCTTCCATGCTATATTCTATCAAAACTTCTGGAACATAGTGGGGGAAGATGTGCTAAACTATTGTCTGGGAGTGCTTATTGCTTAATGAAGGGAAGAGTCTTTGGGAGATAAATTCTACAAATATAGTTCTTATTCCCAAGCATCCAAGTGCTAACCAAATAAAAGGTTTCTGATCGATCAGTCTGCGCAACATGCTTTATAAGGTTATTGTAAAAACCTTGGCAGATAGATTCAAGATTGTCCTTCCATGCATCATTTCGGAGAACCAAAGGCATTTGTTCCTAAGCGCCTAATCATAGGCGCTTACGAAACTCTCCATAGTATGAGTAGAAGGAAGAAAGGCTCGAGAGGCTACTGTGCACTTGAACTTAATATGAGCAAAGCCTACGACGGGGTGGAATGGTTCTTTATTGCAAAAATGATGAAGTCGATGGCTTTCCCATCAAGGTTTATAAAACGCATTCTTGTTTGCATTTCTTCAATCACACATAGCTTTTTGTAAATGGTGCTAGGTTTTCAAATTAGTAGTATATTTGTTATTTAAAAATTATAATTGTTCCAAATTAAATGGACCAACATTTGTATCTACACTAGTTAGCCTTGTGCTCCTTTGGGAAGAAGCCACTCAACAGGCATCACACAGATCACACCCACAATGGATCACGATCATTTAGGCTAGATCCAACCCATCACACTACCCTAAGATGACGCACATAGTTTGAAAAGTCTAATGCATTAGGAGAACCGATGCAAAAGAGATTGAAGGGTGAGAAGCATATCAAAAAAACTAATTCTTTATCACTTTTATATATTTTCATTGTAAGAATAATATCAAGGAGCTTTAATTTAAAAAGATTATAACAAAAATAGTCATAAAAATGATCAAAGAACATATTCCATATTGTCATGTTTTTAAATCCAATAAACCGATCAAAGTAATTTCTCTCATTAATATTGAAACGGAAGATGATTGAAACATAAGGTATTTAAAATTACTCAGTTATCATCTTGTTTTGCATGAACGAAAGCCCATTGTTTCAAAAAAAAATATCAAAGAAGATCAAGAACATAAAATTGAATGACTCTGATACTAACATAAGAAAATTGGGCATACCTTGAGGCAGCATAATTAATATAATCTGTTTATTTATCTTCTATGATCACAATGTTCATAGTAAAATACGATCTCATAGATTAATCTCACCATTCAACATACTAAGATACCCGGAAGAGAGAAACTAAACTTTTTGAGTGAGAGACAAATATATATCATATCTGGTGGAAGACTTCTGTTTAGTTACGAAAATAACCATGCTATCATTAGATCATCATAACACAATGGGTCATACCTTAATTGTATGATCACATAAATCAATATTAATCACGTCTAACATAAAAAAAAAAAAATTCAGTAATCCACCAACTTGCCGACATATCTAACAGAATCTTGAAAATAATTAAACGAATTACCTTCATCACAAGCAGTACTGCCAGGATCACCAGCCAAGACATTCCATAAACCTGAAAAGGCATGGAACTAACTAAGCAAAAACATCGTTTCTTTCTGATCTACGTTCCATATAACTATCAAATCAGAGAAATACCAGTATGCTTCTTGTTTTCCTTGTCATATTCAAGTGATAGACAAGCCCATATTGGTAAATGAAAAACCGAAATGCTAAAACTATCTCAATAAGGATCCCTAGCTTTCCAGAGTACTTCAGATGCTCTTGCTCTTTCTCCCACCACGATTCCCAGCTTTTGTCTGCTGGAACACCAATCCCACCACGATTGCTGACCCACTTATTCCAGTCGTTCCAATCATCAACAATTTTTTGCCACTCAAACCCAGAAGGGTTGAACAGAAATGGAGCAAACAGCCATGTTCCAACCACAAACCAAATAGAAGCTGTGATAAATATGTCTGCAACTGCAGATCTGTATGGCTGACCAAAGATCTGGTAAATAACAAGTAATATCATCAACTCGAAGCCCTTCACAAAATGACTGCGAGAGTAAAGCCTATAGTTCTCGGCAAACTTGGCATGGAAGACAACAAAGCCATGACCAGTACCCCTATATTCAGCTCCTCCATGAAGCAATGTTCTTCCGTAGTAGTGAGTTTTTGTTCCAAGAGAAAATGTGAAGAAAACTGAAGCTAGTTGTAGTTGCATCAGGATGAATTCACTTAGTGCCTTGCGGAAACCCTTTTCAAGGCCTATTTCCATCATCATCGGGAGAGCCATCAAAAACCCAAGCTGCACAAAAGACTGGGATGCTAGCGCAATCTGAAGGGGTTCACTGTGAATAAACCTTTTACCACTTGCTAGGCCTTCTTCCAGTCCACTAAGAACCAGGTAGAGGCGTCCATATAGAAAAACATAAACTGTCCAAATTGTTAACTGGCAGTAGGGAGAAGAGCAAGCAATTTCAGGTTAACAACTAATTAGTCCGAGAAAAACCAAATGGAGATATTTACATAACACGCCATAGTAAATTTGTGAAGTTACATATTGTCACATAAATATTACTTGTTGCACAGACAATCCACACGAAAGTTATGTTATCACAGCCATGTTACTTCTAATATAAGTTAGAATAATGAAGATATAACTGTTCATCAATCTAAAAGATTTACATGAGGGTGTACATTAAATCAGTCAATACCTTAAATCAGTCAAGCAGAGCAAGAAATGAAATATTCCTTTCTAGTGAACTACGTTGGCATTATTTAACCATTATGTCGAAAACATAGTATTTGTGTACAATCTATATACCATTATTTAGATGGTTACTAAATTGATAAGACAACTCTATCATGGCATTTATGTAAATCTACTAATAGATTAAGAAGGCTACATACCAAGGTACTGAAGTAGAAACCCACAGTTGTAAAATAACAGGACATCATCCTAAAAAAGTCAAAATGATGCCCAAGGCGATATATGTCTCTGCTCAAAGTTTGCTCCCCATTCCCATTTGCAATTTTTGCTTCAAAGAGCGATATCTGATTAAGCCCTACATCCCTCCCTTTACCTACTTGTAAGTACTCATGATGAGTAATGCTACCCTCACGAAGTGTGGAATTGAAACCTATAAAAATTAATGCAATGATCATGATCAGCAAAAAGAAAGAATTGTTTGAGCCTCTAAAATCTCCTAAAATTTATATTGCATCTTAGGTTGTAAATCTACCTGCGAAAATATCCTCGCTTAAATTAATTATATTGGAAGCTTTACTCACACCACCTCTTGTTAGGTGAAAGAGCCTATCAAAAACATCTGGATGTCCGTAGTGAAAACGTACCCTAAAAGAAAGAAAGACGTAACTTTATCAATCAGATTGATGGGAAAATAACAGTATCCCATTGCATGTATAAATTGAACCACTAATGAAAATTATGCTAAAAAGAATAAAATCCATAGCATGTCCTGAAGCAAGTCCATAATATCCTAACAAAGAAATGGAATGCAAAGATGCCAAAAATACCCAAAAGTCGGACAAACACATAGAAACATAATAAAGTAAAATACTTAGATATCATGGTTCAATAATATTAATAAAGATCCAGTGAATGAGACTAAACATACCATTAAATAGTTATAATAAATAAATAAAGACTTAATTAAGTCAACACTAACATACTAAATAAATTTAAATAACAAAATAATTTGCATTGATTCAACAAAAGCATCACAACACGACATGATGTTAGATTAGACCATAAACATCTCCATCCCTATTAATTCTCCACAAGTGGGAATAACTTCAACTTTGTTCACCTACATCTCCATAAGATCAAGTCAATTTGAAACAACTTTGTTCACTTCAATGATGTACACATCTCCGGCAAACCAAATAATACTAGCATCTCGATTTCAAATGGGAATCAGTTCATCAAGGATCTGGTTGATATGCTCCATATAGTGCAAAGCTTTGGGTCAGATTATGGTTAAAATGCTCCCAAATAAGCTTTGGGCAGGATGATCAAATCAACAGTGCAAAGTATATCCAGCCAACCAGATCAGTGGCTCACATTATTATGGAAGCATTTTAACCATAATCTTTGCTATTTAAGGTGAAATTAAGGGAATTTTGAAGCAGTTTTTATGAAGAATTGTTCCAGAAATTCAGAAAATTCATCTTGCTTCAGTGGAGGGGTTCCATTTGCAGCATTTGTCACTAAACATAGTGGGGTCCACATGGCTTCCATGGAGGGGGCGAGAGGCTCGTACATAGTGGGGTCCACATGGCTTCCATGGAGGGGTGAGAGGCTCGAACATGCTTCCATGCGGGAGGGGCGCGCGAGATGACAGGCGCGCGTTGGTGAACCGCGCGAGGGGCCAGGAGCACAGAGGAAAACAGAGCTCTGCGAGCACGACGAGCAGAGCCGATGTGTGCGCGTCGGCGTAACAGGCACGATCGCGTCGGCGATGTCTAGGCACGACGCCTCCGTGTCAGATCTGAGTCAGCGAACTGGACGCAGGAACGCAAACTAGCAGGCAGAGTGGACGAGGATGTGATGAGGTGAATGCTGAAAGGGCGTAGATAAATGGAATCGAACCCAGAGGGGAAAAGCTGGAGCGGGTGAAGTTTAGGAATTCTCACCCAAGTTTCAAGCCTTTCACTATCCAAGATATCGATTCATTCCAGAATCAAATAATCCCAAGGAAAACACAAGTAAAATTCATTCAGCATTAAAAAAAACAAAAATAATAGAGAAGCGTTTATATATACCTCCTTACAAACTAACTTAATAAAGAAAAATATATAATATAAAAAATTTCTCACACAAACGAGAAAATACCAGATAACATATCTAAAATAACAATCACAGAAATAGAAACAATTAATACAAAATAAATACGGAAAATAAAGTCATCCCAAAATGGAATCTCCAATCAATCAGAATAAATGGGAGATTTCCAATCCACCAAGTCAGCAATCCACAGTATCCATCTTTCCAAATCTGCCCTAATAGTCAGTCGATCCAGATCGAAGTAGTGTGGCTAGATCTCGGTCGTCGACGATAAACTCTGCCAGGAATGAATCGATGGTCGATTGTTGTGTCCCCACCAGCTTCTCTCACCATTATTTATTGGCCTAAAAATCTGACAAAAGTCGCACTTTGCTTCAGTGATTCTCTTCTCTTCGGACATCATTCGATGATCATTCCCTGCCCTCTTTGGCTATGGGTGTCACATAAAATCCAGCCAGAAACTGCTCTTTATCTGAATAATTCCGATTCAATTATATGGATATTAACTTGCCATCACTCCCCACCCTTTTTGATCATAGGTTGTCACATTTTCTTTACAATCTAAAATTACATAAGCTCTTCATACTATAAGTCAAGTTATTGGCTTAGCAACTCATAGTTCAATATTTGATCTGGAACCAATACAATGATCGCATAATGTAAATAGTTCAATTCAATTTAGCAACTTAATTTATTTATTTGGTTTAATTTTTTGAAATATCATATAATAACACAATTAACAATCACAGTTCAGATCACTTCACTTAGTTCAGCGTTTACAAATCGGGATTCAGGTACCTCAAAATTTGATGTAATATACAAGTTGTACCCATAGTCACTTTGATCAGATCAATTTTCTTGCTCTAAATTGGTTAAATTAAGATTGGTCAAAACTCATGACTTATTTTTAACGAATCAAATTTGAGTTATAAACTTACAAGGTCAAACCAGCACTGCCAGGAACACCAACCAAATTCATTGACTCACTTTCACACACCTAAACATAAAAGAAAGAAATCATCATAAATTCAATCTCTGTGTTTGATTCGTAATTGATTTGACCCAAGAAAGGCCGCCAGGAGCCTTGGTGGCACAGTAAACAGACTTTAATCACATACTCTTTAAAATATGCGAATGAATATTACTTTACAGAACGAGAAAGTGTTGGATGAAATAATCTAATACTGAAAAAAAAAACATTAACTTAATTATAAAATACAACATGGTGAAATAACAACACAATATCGAGCAACACAACAAGAAAGAAATTAGAAATCAAAAGGGATTTTACAAAAAAGAAACTTTCACTAGCATGCCTTTGTAGTTCACCAAGACAACGAAAACTTCTTAATGGATTTTTTGTTTATTTGGTTGTCATATTTAACTGGAAGAGTTAAGCTTACCTTAGAGGGTTTGCAAGCAGGCGTTGACCAATTGTTACAAAACTAGTCTCCTGATTTGACATAAACCAGGCAAGAGAAGAAACACTGTAGGAAATAGAAGCTAACTGGTAAGATTTCTAGAGGAACACGAGAGGTTAACCATCTCTAAAGATCTAAATAAAACAAACAATATCAACAGAAACTCACAGCCATACCTTCCTGTGAATATGTGCTCCCGTACTCCAAGGATGGAGGGAAATCTGACACTGTCATGCTTGTTCAAAAATTCTTGGAGGAGATTTCTCATTTTCAGGGCCTCCTCCAGGTAGTTGTCCTAGATAGACAGATACTTCAGGGAATGGCAACATAAAAAGAGGTAAGATCTATCAATACCCGATTAATGTCTATTGTTTGCAAACCTTCTCCACTGATGAAAATAATGACAGAAACTTACAGTGCAATGGCACCATTAAAAGAGCTAAGAAAGATCTATTAATACCTGATTCATGTCTACTGTTTGCAAACCTTCTCCACGAGTGAAAATAATGGCATGATTTTGGTTTTCTGGCTTGCCTTCACCGAGAATAGCAGGACCTGGAAGTTTAATACGGTAGATGACCTGCAAATAAAAGTCGAAAGATGCTAAAGAGAAGACTACCAAATACATAAGGGCCTGAATGTGATTGTCCTATAACCCAAGAGACCTATAGATTATGTAAAATGCTACTTATACATACATACATACGTAAATATATACATATATATTTAATATGGTGGTCAGGGCCGCCAACCCATCCCTATCACTTTCAAACTTGAACATGGTAAAAGAGCTCAAATAGTCACACTTCTCCATGAGGGAACCATCACATTGCTCATTCCAAAGGTGATCAGAGCCTTGTACCACTGCCACCCCCTATTGTGCTACTTTTTTCCGGTCGAACTTTCCTTCTCCTATATTCACCTTGACACTTTTGGCTTTCGGTGAATTATTTTTATTTGATGACTCATCCTAAAACTGGCTGAAGTTCTAGATCCACAGAAGAAAGAAATTTCTTCTGCCTCCAATGATTTCTACCAGGGCCTTTCTCCTTTGATGATTCCACTTTGATGAAGATCCTATTATATAATTTTGGTAAGTTGGAGGTACTTCTTTCAATCCTCTAGTGCTTCTCTCTTCCTTTAGTCTATTTTTCTTGATTTGCAATAGCCTTACTTTCTGTTTAAAAAAAAATGTTGATGTTTCAAACGATGGTTGCTGCTTCAAAGTTGATACCGTAGCAGAGACAAGGAAAGTGTGGTTGCATATATATATATATATATATATATATATCCCGTGATCCAAATATAAAGGTATTATTCACTTTAGTTTTAAAGAACTGCGTAACTTAAGTTCTTCCCAGAAGGTCACCCATCCCAATACTACTCCAACCCAAGCACTATTAACTATAGAGTTTCTCATTATTAGCCTAATAGTTTTACCTCAAAAGATGTCTCTATCATATATGATCACGTTATCTACTTATATAACTCAAAAATTTTCCTCCATTTTCAATATGGGACGATTCATTCTTGTGCCCCTCTAACCACTATTTATCTGCCTAAAAGCCTGTCAAAAGCCGCACTATGCTCCAGTAATTCCCTTGTTTTAGGATATCACCTGGTGATCAATCTCTACCCTCTTCAGCCATGAGCTATGAAATCATAGGCCCATTAGCCTCCACCTGGATCGTCTTCGAACCACATCATACTGTGGAAGGCCGGCTCTAATACCATATTGTAACATCCCATGATTTAAATGTAGAGACATTGTTTGCTTTGACCTTAGGGAACTACGTGACTTGAGTGCGTCCGAGGAGGTCATCCCAATAATACTCCAGCCTAAGTACACTTCCCATCATTAGCCTCACGATTTTTTCCCAAAAGGCGTCTCTACCATTTGAAATCATGTTATCTACTTATACAGCTTAAGAACTCCCTCCCTTTTCGATTCAGGATAATTCATTCTTGTACCCTCTAACCACTATTTATTGATCTAGAAGCCAGCCAGAGGCTGCACTTTACTCCAGTGATTCCCGTCTCTTGAAATATCACCCGGTCATCACTCTTCGCCCTCTTCGGAGATGGTTGGTATGTTTGGTCTAAACTAGTTGATACTCTTGTAAATTCTAATATTAAATTGATGCCTAATCAAAGGGAGCTAAAATTCAATCCAATACGATATTGCAAATTAGTTGGCAAACAAAACTTACACTAACTACAACTGGCATATCACTTGCGTCGCATGGTACCCTATCCTTCCTATGAAGGCAAAGCACATCAAGATTGTGGCCATTTTGTCAGAAAAAAAACCAAATAAGTCATTATGTCATTTGTCAGTTTTAATAACTAAGCAAATTTGTTAACCAAGTCATTCGAAGGCACTATAATTTAGTATATTTGTAATAAGCAAGGGATTTGTGATACTAATGATCAGCATAAGGGAAAGTGTTAATGACCTGAATGTAATTGCTACATAATCCTAGGGACCTATGTATAATTTGTATGAAACCCCACCTATATATAATTCATTTATGTGGTGGTTAGGGCAATCAATTCATCGTTTCTGCACAAAGTTCAACATGAAGTAACAACAGTTTATTACTCCTAGCGGGCCTCCAACTCCAAGGCCAAAAATAGGCAAGTACCCCCAACGAAAGCTATTGCTATAACAGTATTGAACCTCACAGTTACTGTAACGAACCATCATCGAAGCTGCTAGTACTCAACTTCCCTTTTAGAGCTCCCAACTATAGATACGTAGGTTACCCACCTCCAAGAAGGATCAAAGTTAGCTTTAATGGTTTAAAGCAAGATGGTGGCACAGCTGGAACTGAGTATAGGATCAAGTCTAAAGGAGAGTGAATAGATCCTAATTAAAATATTAAATTCTTAATTTTCTTAACTACAAAAGATTAGTGCAATAACAAAATAAAGCATCAAGTAAAGCAAAAATAATAAATAAGGGAAAAATAACAGAGCAATAAAAGAAAGAATACAAAAGGTAACATGGTTCAGCTCAACGTCGAGCCTTCTCCACTCCAACCCAATCTATCAATCCAATATAATCGAATACTCCCCGTACACTTCCTCTAGTGCCTAGCTCAAAGCCCTCCTAACAAGCGAGCGCACAAACTACTAACCCAAGACTAACTTGGAAACTCTTCCCTTTTCACAATCTCAACAAAAAAGGAGAATTTTAGAAAATACAACAAAATTATAAGGAAAAAAGATCTCACTTTTCTTCCCAAATATTGATCTTACGTGCAAGAGGAAGAGTGGAAAAACAACACTCAAGCACTTAGAGCTTTAATCACTTCAATTGATCTCCATAAATTGTTCTTTAATTACTTGAGATCTTAGATAAGTCAATATGGTTGTTAAGAGCAATTAAAATGGCAAAGTCAAGAAAAAGCCTCCAAAGTCAGTCACATAATGACAAATTACAATGCTGAAAAGCATTCAGAGATCGGAAACATGATTAATCAAAATATGTTATGCCTATACCAAAATTCAATAAATAAATAAACAAATAAACAGCTACAATGGGATAAGGCAAACAAGATTGCTTTTACATTTAATGTGTATCCAGAATAATTCAAAACAGGAATTAAGTAATTATAGGCATTGCAGGACTATAACTAAAATAGCAGCCAACAACCGAAAAAAAAACAGAATGACAGAGAACAAAAGAATAGCAAAATGGATCCAAATATCTTTTTAAATTGTTGATCACATAACTTAAAGTTGTAGAAACTAATTCAAAATACAGTTCATCTGTAGGCTAACTATATAACACTATTAGAAAAAAATAAGGCATTGATATTGAAACTTTATTTTCAAAGAGTCGCATTCAATAAAAGGGAAAAATATGCAAGTACAAGAATTATTGATAACAAAAAGGATATGTATAATACAACTAGCTAGTGTTTACAACTTTATACTAGTTGAGTTATAATAATTAACTTTATTTTAAATAATACACAACTTTTAATAAAAAATATTCTCATCCAAATTTAACTTTAATCTTGTTAAAATTAACATTTGCAAATAAATGCACCCCCGGTTTGCCCTACATTTGCATGACTCACAAGATTCAACTAAGGACTGAACCTCGATAAGGTTCAACTAAAAATTGAACCTAGATCATCATGACGTTGTCTTAAATCATGAGCAGCTTCCTAAATCCAAACTCTAATCAAAATTTTCAAGAGAGAGAGAGAGAGACAAAATATGCCTTTGCAAAGCTGGTCTTTACAGTTGAAGCATGGCATATAGCCTCCAAAATTTGCATGTTTCAGCATAAGATCACTATCTAAATCTAGAAATTACACACAGATCATCAATCTGATAAAAAAAAGGGAGTGATCAACTAAAGTTGATCATAGTATGAGCAACTACCTGATCAAGATTTTGTAAGGAATCAGCGGAATTATCATCACCAGGTCCGTTGGTAGCCTTGACTAATGTTGAATAGTAAATCTTTTCAACCTTCCTATCTTCACTAGAAAGTTCAACCTCATCAATATAAGCTACACGAAGTGATGGATACCTGTCATTAAAATATTGTTAAAGTAAAATGAAAGAACCAGCGTCCCACAATGAAATTATTAATTAAAAACTTGAAAATTTCTGCATAAGAATGATGCTGTACACTTTTTTACAAAAATGGCTTTCCATATTATTACATAAACCATAACCATCACCCTAACACACATTTTCATGTGTCCCACCAAATTAATTATATTTTCAATGAGCACCTCACATGCCAGAGGTCCTATTAGGGTTTAGCATTGTGTTTGGATCGAGTAATTTCGAGTTGAGTTTCGATTCATACTTACAACTAGAAATTGTTTGTGAGTCGAGTTTGAGTTAAGGCTAACTCGCCCAATGTTTATGTCCAGTTAACTTGAAAAATATACATGTAAAATATTCCAAAAACTAAATGCGATGTTTAGCTTACTAGCAGATCTCCCTCTTCATCCCATCTCCCTCATTGCATCATTCCCCAAGAAGCACGGTGAGAAGTACTTCTTTTCAACTCTTCACAGCTTCGGAAGATGAATAGACAACTATGGTTTTTCTATCTCACACCTCTACATATTATGATTACATTGTTTACTTGCATAACTAAGGGACTTCCCATGCTTTTCGATATTAAAGAATTCATTCCTATGCCCCTCTCACCCTACTAGGAGTTGCCCATTGCACAAGTGATTCCATTCGCTTGAAACATTATTCAGTGATCTCTCCACGCTCTCTTCAATCACAGGTCATCACAGCCCACCAGCTTCCGCCGAGTTCATCCTCAAACCACACTGTACTTTAAAATGTCAAATCTAAAACTATATTGTAATATTTTATAATCCAAATAAATGCTTTAGTATTAAGGAACTATGTAACTTAAATATCATCTTGGACTACTTGAGCCCAAGCAAGCTTAACGAAGTTCCCACTATTAACCTCATGATTTTGCCCTTAAAAGGCGCCTCAATCACACTATTGCTTATATAATTTAGGAACCTCGCTTCCTTTTTGATATGGGACAATTCATTTATGTGTCCCTTTCACCACTCATTTGGTCCAAAAGCTTGCCAAGAAACATTCCTTGAACCAGTGATCTTCTTTTTTTCAAACAACACCCGAAAACCACTCTCCACCCCTCAACCACAGGTTGTCACCAAAAGTGTAACAAGATTGGAGCTTCACTTAGTTCCATATAATAACTCATATGTAACAATCTTAAAGTTGACTCCAAAGCATTATATAAGGTTGATGATGTTGTGGTGCAGAAAAGATACAGAATACAACAATACAAGATTCTGAAAAAAATTATGTGGCAATCAAGAGTTTTCAATCCCACAAGTGAATCAATTTAAAAGAAAATAGCGACTCAGATTATGTGTGCCAACTTCAATTATTTGGAGCTAGGGTATGTAGTAAAAGAAGGGATTCTCAAGTTGAAAATAATGATTTCAAAAGCGAGCAAATAAAGCAATCATGATGATATAAATACCAAGTATCCAATAGAAACCAGAACAATTAATTAGAGGCTCAATTTACCAAAGTAAATCAGTCAAGGTTTTCATCGAGTCACTTCGGAGACATTGATCAAGTGAATATGAAGTCTGAACGAATGTACATCATACCTAAATAGGAAACATCTTGTAGTGCCTCATTGAAAGTATAGAAGAAGTCGACACTCCTAGAACTGAATAGGTTAAGAAATTGACTCAACAGGGGGAGGGCACAATCGCGCTGACAATTCCCCTTTGACGGACAACGCAATCCACAGCACCAGATAAGTTGAATGGGTACGATGGCCTTGTCACAAACAAAAAGAAGACTTCGATTAGTGAAGATCAAAGTGTGCAAGTGTCAGATTAAGCCGTGCGTGCAGTGTTTTACGTGTAGGCAAGCTTGAACATGTGTAGTGGACAGGCTTTGGCGGTAGGCTCGTCGTGCACAAGTGAAAGGGCATAATAACTGAGCCCATCATGTAGCGCAGGCAAGTTGGAGCCAATGCAGTTAGCTGAGCAAAAGGAGACCAACTCGTGTCAATCAAAGTAAAGGTGGCTCAAACAAAAACTATCAAAGCACTAGCTCCTCTAGGCAATGAATTAGTTCAGTCATATAGATGAGAATACTTCTCAAACTGTTAAAGACTCTATTTAGTAGGAGTATATTTTTGGGTTATAATAGAAAGAAAAAGAACTTTATTTTAATGATATAATGAAAGATGAGGTTTTAAGTATTACGATGTGAGTTGAATGTGAAATAAAATTATTTTTTTTTTGAAAAATATTTAAGATAAAAAATAAGTTAATTTTAGCATTCTGAGTTTTATATTTTCTACATTTGGCATAAATGTAATTGAAAAATTATTTTTTGCATTTATTTTATTTACTTATTTCATGTATTAGAATTTCTATATAAAAGGATCGCCTAGCATTATAATATTTAGACTATTTAGTGATAAATGAAATGATGTTTAAATTTTTTTAGAGCTTAGATTCGCTACCTAGTCATCGTTTTTGCTATAAAACAAGGAAAAAAATTATTTTCATCTGTAATATCACCTTGTCTCTTTTAGCCACCTTTGCTCTACTCACCAACTACTCCGCAATCCGCACAATGCCCCCACCACCAATCCACCTCCATCATAACAAAACTACCCCAAGCCACCGTGCAATGCATCCCTAGCACAGACTTGCACGACCTTCACTCGAGCGAGCTCAAAACCCCGTGCATGATGTCACGCACATTCCACGCGATCCCCATGAACTATGCATGGGACTCGTGTGAGCAATCCCCGACCGCAAGTGTTCTACGCAAGCTAACGCGCTCAGCCCGCATGAGCATCTCCTTCGCCCGCATGCCAATTCCCGTTCCTAGTCAGGTGCAATGGCGCAAACCATGAACGCGAAACAGTGCTCGTTGTTTGATCCCATTTAGTTGAGTAATTACCTCAGAGTGCCTAAAGCTTGTAACCATTTCAATCAACCCAATAGCAACTTGCTTTATTCCTATTTGGATTAAGGCAGGATATCTCCTCAAGTTCAATTAATCATTTTGACTATTTAGTGTCAGTGAAATTATGAGCTCAACTTAATTACGCCTTTCCCTCTAACTTGTGTGATATTGTTGGTTAAATTGCGAGTATATTTCTATTTATTTCTAAAACTTTGAATTTGATCTCTTAAAACTAACCATAATCTAACTTAATAAATTCTTATTTATCAAATAATATAATTTTATTTTATTTTTAAAATAATTTAATTTGCGAAATTTAAACTTTTTTTATCATATAATTATATTTTAAAAAATTATTTGTGCTTAATTGAAATGTAATTTGCTATTAAATTATCGCTGATACTATATATATATATATATATATATATATATATATATATATATATATATATATATATATCACATTTATTTTAATATTTTCTTTCACATAAAATTGCTTTCCAAATATTGCTTACTTAAACATTCTTATATTTGATATTATTATTTTATCTTATATAGTTTAAATTACACTTATATTCTCTCCAAATTTAAGTAGCCAATACCTTCCAATTATGATTTGATATTTTGATTTTAAGTTGATCAGCTCTATTCTAATTTGATAAATTCTTATTTATTAGATGATTAAAATTAATTTTAATTCTAAAAGAACTTAATTTGTGAGATTTAAACCTTCTTTATTATATAATTATATTTTAGAAAATTATTTGTACTCAATTGAAAAATAATTTGATATTTAATTTTTGTTAATTAGAAAATATATATATATATATTATATTTCATTTTTGCCCTACATAAAAAATTAATTTTAGAGTATAGTTTAGATTATGGTATTTACTTAAAAAAATTTATATTTGATATTATTATTTTATCTTACATAGTCTGTAACATACTTGCACCCTCTTTAGGTCTAAGTAGTTGATACCTTTCACTTTTGAATTGACAGGTGACTATAGAGCCACTTTGGACTGCATATATCTGTTGATGGAGAGAGATGGGAGTCCTGAGAATTAGTGACACGCAATATTTCTAGCCCAGAACACTAGCAACGAGGAGAAGCCAAGAATCATCCAGAAAAGCACACAAGAATGTGAGATGGTTCAGAGATAGCTTCCCCTACGTCCACCGGAGAGTTGGAGAAAAAGAGTTTCACTGACCTTTGATTCCTTTCTTTCTTCCTCTGACCTTCTGCCTTCGGAGCTCCGCTCAAAGGTATTTATAGGTGAGCTACAGTGGAGTTCAGCGAGTTTTCAGGATGGAATATCATAACCATTGGCTCCATACTATCGACCCCATCATTGATGGCTTTAGGAAGACCATCGATAATGGCAAAGGCACACGAGTCCTCGGTCTATATAGCTGGCGGGAATCTGCACTTAGTGAAAATCGTGCTAACGTGGTAATTTCTATGAGGTTGTGGGGCAACGACAACTGTGGATGGACAATGTTTGTGGGTGATATTACTGGGAGCAGTAGATGGCCAAACATCATGGCTGATGTTATTGAAGGAAGGTGGATAGCCAAACATCATGGCCGAGATCAGAGATATGTAAAAGCAAAGTATAATTAGTAAAACATCATAACCGATAAATAAAATATCATGCACGATGATAAAGAGTGAAAGCTTTTAAATGTCTCATATATAGCTGAGATTCAACGTTAAATCCAGGTGTTAACATCAACCCCTCGCATGAATGGACGCAAACATTTATGTGGAATCAGGCATGCATAAATGGTCACGTGGATGAGCGCATTGCTCAAGGCTATAAAAAAGAAATTCAAGGCATCGCCCTGCTAATTTGCATTATGCTCATTTTGATTCCCTACATTTTATAAAAACAAGAGAGAAAAGGAACAAATTAGTGCAATGGCTGATCAGAAAAATAATGCTAGCCTAATATCATTATTTAGCAAGAAAAAAAAAACAATCAAGAGAAGGAGAGAGGGTGTCCTGTCTTCAGAAGGCAAACTGTTGCTGAGACAGGAGCCTGCAAACCTAGTTCTAGAGGTTCTAGAGGGAACAACAACATTTCCCTAGAAGAGCAAAGCATCGTGAAAGAAAAAAGAGTAGACCTAACATCGTAGATGATAGTAGGATAAACTTTAATTAAAGTAAATAACCAATCTTCGATCCCGATGTTATGAAACATCGTGAACGATAGTACAGAGAACCTGATAACCAGTTATTGATATTACGAAACAACATGGACGGCATATCGAGAAATTGAGGGACTTCGACACCCGTCCGTTGTTTCGAAATCCGCACTTAGGAGAGGGCAAAGGAACGGATAGTTGTGTAGCCCAATCTTCTACGTCAGAGGGAAGAAAAGCAGAAAAAGTTTAACTGAAATCTTGTTCAAGAGGTGCCCTCAGCCACTGATAAGCTGAAAAAGAGAGTGAAGATCAGAATATCACTATTGCAATCAAATCAGTAGAAGCGGTGGAGGCCTACAAACTCAGCGTAGAGAAAATAGGTTACGTAGGATTAGGAAGGCCTAAAAAAGTTTGGTATCTACTTTGAAAAATCACTGCAGCTGACTTCTCTAAAATAGATCTCCTTACTTGCCAACTAATCCCGCACGTAGGGAAGAAGGGTTGGAGTACTCTGATGAGATTATCCAACAGATATTTAATCTTTTGGATAACCTTGAGCATTCAAACCTCATAAATTCAGGATATACTTATATATAAAACCGAAAATAAGAATTGCACATACTTGTTTTGCTGATATATTGTATAAATTTCATGTACAAATACAATGACTTGTAGCATGAATGATTCTAGAAATATGAGAGTTTTGAAAACTTTGTCGTCTAATGTGAATAATAGCAATTCACCCATAAGTAATTTTGAATGTTAACTAGGAGAATGAATACCAGAGAGTATGCAAGCTCAATCAGATAATAGACTTATAATGAAATTCAAATGAGCGGTTCAACTGTAATAGTCATAATTACCAATTTTGACAATATATGAACTCAAAATATAAATGTTCCTTCAGTATTAGCTTTAGAATAAGTCATTTTGCCAATACCTACACAGAAAAAAAATAATAATACTAGCAGGGATCTTACTTAGGCTAGTTTTCGAAGTAAACTTCCCCGATGTCAAAAGGACTTGATAGTCTGAAATATCATGAGGATGATATATGCACTATTGACATGGGTTAACCTCCATTAGAGCAGCAAATCCTAGCAGAGAGCAAAGGCACTCTGCTTAGAGGGGGCATGCATCGCTAATTCTCGATTGGATGCCAGGAACTGCCTTAAGGTTACAAGCCGACTCTTCTCGACACTTCCCTAACCATTGGGTGTACTAGTCGGATTCCAATTATATGTGTTGGGAGATCTCACCTACCCTTCAAGCTTGACTAAGCCCGGTGAAAAGAATGTTAGGATAATAAAGATAACACCGATCACGAAATAATAAGGTATTGTGTACGATGTTAAGCATACGGAATAATGATGACATCAATCCTGGTATAACCAAACATCATTCACAATGTCAAAAAAGATTAATGTAAAGAAATATCATTCACAGAGGGGTCATCGCTCACGATGTTGAACAATATAAGGAAGAAACATCGCTCACGAAGGGAGCATCACCTATGATGTTAAGGGCTTGTTTGGTTGGAGGATGAATTTGGGTAAGTAAAGAGAAAATAATTTATTTTATAGAGTTGATGGGAAAGAAAATTATTTTAATATTGGGAGGTGTGTAAGATGTGAAATAAAGTTGATTTTAAGGTTGGAATTTGTGTTGGATGTGAAATAAAGTTGATTTTTAAGGTTGAAATTTGTGTTGGATGTGAAATAAAGTTATTAAAATTTATAATAAATTTAAAATATTATTAAGATATTTTTTTGCCCTTTTTTGGGCTCATGCCAAACAAGGCCTAAGTCCTTGCAGTGATGCATAAGATAATCTTGAAGTTTTGCATAATAATTGAAATCCAGAATTTCATATTTGTTAAGTCTATGAATATAATAAGTTCCGGAAGACTATAATTATAAAATGAATTTCAGAGGATTAATAAAGAATATGAATCCCACAAGATTAATAAAAATTGTGAATTCTAGAAGACTGAAAGAATATAAATCTCAGAAGATCAATAAAGAATGTGAATCTCAGAAGACCAATAAAAAATGAAGTCCCTAGTGAAGCTTTATTAAGAACGCCCTGACTCTGTAGGGCGACTAATTTAAGCATAGAACCCTTTCAAATCATCTCCATTTTATGTCCATGGAATTTGTGTGCCATCAGGATCCATTAGATAGTATGCATTAGGTCTGACAACTTCACGGACGATATATGGACCCTCCTAGTTTGGCTCAAGCTTTAGAACTCTAAGGTTGTTGCCTGTCATCTGTCGCTGCTTGAGGACAAGATCACCCTAGGTGAAATCCCTCAGTTTCACCCTGCGATTGAAATATCGCTCAATTCGACACTTATATTCTATGCGTTTGAGCGTTGCTGTCTTTTGTACTCTAAAAGATCTGATCAAGACGCCTTGAATCATCATTTTCTTTCATCCAAAACTTTTAAAGCATCGGGATCAAAGTTTGCCACAGCCTCCATTCTGGGAGAAAAGTGTTCTAGTTCAACAAGTATAGCAAGTTTTAGCTCTATTCAGACGCTTCTTTAAGATATTAAGAATGTTCTTGTTAGCCACCTCAACTTGACCAATAGTATGCAAATGCCAAACAAATGGATATTTGAGATTAATTTGGTGTTTCTCACAAAAATTATGAATTTTTTAATTGGTAAAAGGAGAAAATCCACACATCCTTCATTTCCCGTTAGGCTTTTTCACCATCATTACGTTTATAAGCCATTCTGGGTATTTTATTTCTCTGATGTATTTAACCTTCAATAATTTATTTACTTCAATGGCATGGTATCTCTCTCCTGCCACGTCTTTTTTCTTTTGCTTTAAAGGAGTTGCATTAGCAGATATATTCAAGTGAAGCTCACTTATAATCCTGTCAACACCTATTATGTCTTCAGAAAACCATGCAAAAACATTAATGTACTCAGAAAGCAAGGTAGTAATCTTGGCCTGCTACTGCTTATTCATAGAAAAAGATATAGATACAAGTTTAGAAGAATTTTCTCCCACCAAAGTTACATGAATGACCCCCTCTTGGGGAGTGATAGGCTCTAGGATCCAACTGGTCAACTATAAGCTGAGTGGCGATCTAGAAATATCGAAGAGCTTGTCTTGCGTCCCCCAAATGGTGACGATGCCATTGGGAGTGGGAACTTCACGTAGAGATGTGGCATAGAAAACACCATCCCGAAGGAATTCGGATCACTCCTTCCTAGGATAGCTTTTTAGCCAGACTTGGCTCTGATAACCGCAAAGTTCATCATGTTCCTGGCATACCCGTTGTCGTAAAAATCAACATGTAGTGAGATGAAGCTAAAATGTAACGTCCTATGATCTCATTGTAGAGGTATTATCCACTTTTGCTTTAGAAAAACTGTGCGACTTTCCAGGAGGTCACCCATCTCAGTACTACTCCAGCTCAAGCACGCTTAATTACGGAGTTTTCCATCACTAGCCTCACGATTTTGCCCCAAAAGGCGCCTATGCTATTTGAGATCACGTTATCTACTTATACAGTTCAGGATCTCCCTTCCTTTCAGATGTGAGATGATTCATTCTTGTGCCCCTCTCACCACTCATTATTCGGCATAGAAGCCTGCCAGGAGCCACACTTTGCGTCAGTGATTCCTTCATCTTAAGACATCACCCGGAGATCACTCCTCGCCCTCTTCAGCCACGGGCATCACACAAAGGATTGAACCCTTTCTCCAGAAGAGTAAGGCCTTTGTGGGGGCCTATTTCCTTAAAGCCCACGTGAAGGAAGCTGACTCAAACATACTTGGGTTCTACATCATAAACAAAAAGAAGCTGACACTCTCGCACCAAGTGAACATAGTGACTCAACAACAGGTAAAGTGCACTTCCCAGGATAGCATCATAGCCAAACTTGGCTCTGATAACCGCAAAGTTCACCATGTTCATGCCACACCACTGGTTCACAGTTGAACCAATTAAACCAACAGGTTCGAGCCAATTTTTAAAACATTGCTTGAAATTGACATGATCCAACTCGAACTCAAATCAAGTTTGAAATGAGCCAGGTTTGAGTAATTTTTTTTTGCAAAAGTTAATTTTAACAAAGTTAAATTTAAGTTTGGATGAACATATCTTTTTTATTGAAAGTTATAAATGATATGAAATAAATTTTATTATTATGTCAGAATATATGAGAGATATGATATAAGATAATTATTATTTTAATACATGAGTACGATATCAAATAAAGTTAGTTTTTTATTTTCAATTATGTGTATGATGTGAAATAATAGATCATTGCAGGGTCTCAAGTCCCGAATGAGAAACGCGAAGAATTTTGTTAGGAAGTCAACAGCCAGTATAAAATTTATTAAACAAATATGACATGAATCTTTTAAAAAATTACGCTAAAGTTAGGGCGTTCCGACGAAATAACACATTATATTGCTTGAATACAGTAAAAAATATGCAAAGATCGTTGCATCAGTGCCTAGATATAGTGATAAATGAGCAAGAGTCCTACATCATGAACAAATATTGGTAAAGAAGCTAGTCCCAAGGCATTACGATAAAATTATAAACTTAGAATATAAGCACTCCAACAAACAAGCCAATAGAGTTAGTGAATATTAAGGCCATAAGAGGATAAATATTTTGTGCTTTGAGTTAACGAAATGGTAAGGAGAAAAAGCCAAAGTAATTGTGCTTAAGCTCCAAACTTTAACACACTAGAAAAAATAAAACCAAAAATAAAATGAGTATCATTCTCAATAAAAAAATTGAAGGATTATGAAATGAAAGCTAAAAGAAAGGAAGATAGAATTATAACTTTAAAGATTATTATCAATGGGATGACAAGTAACATTGTAAGTGTTGTATGCCCCCAAGTAGGTAAAATGCGAGTATAAACAAAAATTTCAGAATGATTTAAAAGAGTTGATATAAGGAATAACTCAAAAGGAGAGAACATTTATCGAAGGAAACTTAAATGAACAAATTGAAATCATTAATAACAATCAAAGCGGGTATGATTTTGGGGAGACTAATGCGAGAATAAAACTATTTTGAACGTTTTTTTAGCTAATAATTTTTTAATTGCCAATATATTACTTTTAAAAATGAGCATATTATCATTTATAAGAATGAAATTTCAAAAACACAGATTAATTATCTTCTTATAAGAAAACGAGATTGATTAAATTGTAAAGATTGTAAGGTTATTTAAAGTAAATGCTTGACTACCCAACATCAATCAATGGTCTTGAATTTTGAGATAAAGTGTTGGAGAATGAGTAATAAGTTAAAATAGTGTCCTCAGACTCAATAATAAAATCAAAAGAATAAAGATAGAAATATCTTTAAGAAGAGGATTCTAGAACATGGACAACTGGTCTTTAAAATGAAAATTAATTATATGTGATCAAGGATTGCTAACTGCATCCGTAAAGTTGTAAAGAATATGTTGAGAAAACCTAAACAAAAGTTACTTGGTAGTAGAAAGAAAAAATAGAAGAAAAGATTAAATAAAGAAAAAATTATTACAAAAATTGATATACATGCAAAAGCAAACAGAATTTAAAAAAATATAAAATTGCTTGATAAAAATCCAACAAAAAACTGTGATGTAAAAAATGAAGCTTTTAATGATCCTTACAAAAACTTGGACAGTAAAGAAGAAAAAACGCACATACAAATTTGCCAAAAGAGATGATAAAACTAACGGCCTAATTAAAGTAAAATACATTAAACATGAGGATCAAAAAATATTTTTTAATGATAAAGACATTCATCATAGATAAATGAGTTACCTTGAAAGGCTTTTTAATAACAGTTGTCATAATATGAATAATCATACTGATTTTAGCATTCAAATAAAAAATAAAAATTGTCCTTACATCCAGCATATAAGTAAAGCTAAAGTTGAGGGGGGAGGTCATAAGCATCTATACCGTAAAATCGATTTTCGACGGAATGAAAAACAAATATCTGGTAGAATAGTAACCATATAATACGATCCTAATAAAAAAGATTTAAAGAAAATAAAGTATAAAAAAGCAGTAGGAATGAATAAAATTCTAATAGATATTGAAAAATGTATAAGAGATGAAGTTTCTTAGCTTGCAAGGTTATTTAATATGACTTTGAAGACTAAAAAAATACTAAATGAATGTAGAAAGAGTACATAACTACCAATTTATAAGAATAAAAGTGATGTACAAGATTGTGCAAACTATAAAAAAATTAAGTTAATAAAACATATTTTACAATATTAGGAGTGGATAATTGAAGATGGATTATATCGTGATATTAGGGTATCACAGAATTAGTTTAGTTTTATGCTAGGTAGATCTACTATGAAAGCTATTCATTTGTAGAAAAATTTAACAAAAATATTTAGGGGGAGAAAAGAATATCTACATTTGGTTTGCAATGATTTAGAAAATACTTACAATAAAATTCAAAAAGAAGTACTTTGGAGAGTTTTCGAAATGAATGGGGTTTGTACAGCTTACATTCAGATTATTCAGGATACGTATAATGGGTCTATTAAATGTGCTCGGACACAAAAGGATTTGATTAAGAATTTTTCTATCACAATTAGATCACACCAAGGTTCAGCTTTAAATTTATATCTCTTCACATTGGTTATGAAGATTTTTTACTACACATTTAAGAAAAAAAAAATTTGGTGTACGCTTTTTGCAAATGATATTCTCTTTATTAACAAGACAAGAAAATGTGTTAAGGAGAAACTCAGGTTATAGAAAAATAAATTTCAATTTAATACTGTTAGAATATATAGAGTGTAAATTTAGTTAAGATAAAAACACTTATAGTAGAAAAAAGATAATTGAGGATCAAGTTATCAGAAAGAGCGACTTAGATATCGTGGATAATTCAACAGAATAACGATGAAATAGATTGTTATTGGTAGATTCCAAGCAAAATGGATAAAGTTGAGAAATGTATTTGACATATTGTATGATAGAAAATTTTCACATAAACGTAAAAATAAATTTTATAGAATAGTTGGAATGCAAATGTTTTATATGGTGTAGAATGGAGATCTACTAAACACTAAGTATCGCAAAAATGAGAATGCTAAAGTGGATAAGCAGATACATGCCAAAAGACAGGATTAGAAATAAAATTATATATCTGCAAGAAGGTTGGAGTGACCTCAGTTAAGAATAAGCTTAGAGAGAGTCGACTTTAATAGTTTAGATATATAAATTGCAGGCTGACAGAAATTCGAATAAAAAAATTGAATTATTGAATTTTGCCCATGTAAAAAGAGGAAGAGAAAGGCCAAATAAAAATATGACAAGAAACTATAAGATATAATTTTATATATTTCGAACTAAATGAGGAGCAGTTATTTGATAGAGTGCAATGGAAATAAACGATTCATGTAGCCGACCATACCTAGTGGGATAAAGGCTTAGTTTATTTTTGCCGTTGTTATTGTGTATGATATAAAATATAATTAATTTTTAATATTAAATCTTATATATGATATGACATGATTGATTAAAAATTAACCAAGTTAACTTTAAACTGGCTAAACGAGCAGACGCTTATGTTTTCACCCCTACAAAAGTGCGGGGTTCGTCATATGGTGCAAGAAAGAGAGCATAAATGTAACAACCTGGTTTTGAAGGATTTAAAATGAAGGATTTTGGACTTAAAAGAAATAATTTTGGAGCTCTTTATGAGAGATTAGAAACAGGGGGACCAATTTGCAATTTTCCTTTTAATTTAAGGGATAAGATTGGAGGGCTGCCAGCTGCCATTTGCTGCAGCAGCCAGCAACCCGCCAGTTACCGCCTGCCTTCCCTCTCCTTGCCGCGTGTGTGAGGGAAAAAAAAAAGAGGAAAAAGGGAAAAAGGGCAAAAGGAATTGCTCTGTTTTTTTTTCTCCGCCTCCTTTGTTCCGCCTGCCTTCTTCCGCCAAGCACAGCAACAGCAGCTGCTTGCTGCTGCTAGAACCAGAGAGAAGAAGGAGAAGAAGGAGAAGAAGAAGTAAGGAGAAGAGAAAGAAAGAGGATTTCAACGGAATTAATTGGAACTCTTTGGTAAGTGGATTTTCATGGCTTTTGTGATGAATTTATCGATTTTGCTTAGTTTTCTAATTAACATGAATATTCTGATATTGTTTTAAAAGAATTTCGATTGACTTAAACATGTTTTGATATGTTTTGATGTCTGCATTGACTCACAAGCTATATATTAACTGCTTGTGTATAAGCATGTTATATCTGGATATAGAAATGTTTGATTGACACATGGAGCATGATTATTGCATATTTGCAAAATGCTTATCTGTTTGAATTTCAGGAAATGCTGTGAAGACTAGTCAAGTATATTTGAATGAGCACCGTAACTCGTTATGTGGTTTGACTTCTTTGGTGCTGGAAGTCATTTCTATGTGGCCCATGACGGGATCTGAACTTGACTAGGATATCTGAACCTCTTTTGAGGATTTCTAGAACCTCTGGCCAGTAGGTTATATATCGAATCTCATCTGTGTATATCGATGGGTTATATATGTATTGCATTTCATATGCATTTCATCCGCTTGTGGCATATGAATTATCTTACTGTGTGTGTTTAAACTGAAAGACCGGTTTGACAAACTAACTTTGTGTATTCATTTCATTTGCTGTGAATAATCCTCTTATTGAGTTGTAAGCTCACTCTTTTACACCAAAATTTTCAGATTAAGAGCAAACCTGGAACTGGAGTCTTTCTGCTCTTTTTGGACGCCTTGAAAGGAGGTGATGTTTCTTTGTCAGTGGTGTGATCTTGAATTATGTGAATAGGACTTGTTTACAGATATTTGTGGAACTCTTGACAAACATCATTTTGTATGTCAGATGTGCGTTTGTCTGAGATATCTTGTAAATATTTGGAATTTGATATTGTGTACTTTTGGTGATTACATTTTTAGTCTGTTTTTATGCTGAGGTCCAAACTTATTTCTTTTAAGTCCAAAATCCTTCATTTTAAATCCTTCAAAACCAGGTTGTTACAATAAATGTTGGCCTCACTATCAAGTGCTTCAGCAAAAAGAGACTGGCTTGCATGACCTAATGGGAAGGTGGCTCAAAAGGGATAAACAAAGTACTAGTTCCTTTAGGCCCACTTAATTCAGTCACCAAGATTTAGGATGCTTCAAAAATGATCAAGAAATATCCTAATGACATTAAAGTGTTAAGGACTCTCAGAAAAGTCCCCCAACCATTCCCTTCACCAAAATTTAACAACATACATTCTATAAATCAAATTTACCACATCTAAAATAATTCGCTTATATAGTCTAAGGTCCTTTAAATAGACATAATTAAATCTGAAATTCAAAATGCAAAACTAAAAGTAAATAATGGGTTGGGACACACAACCATTGGTTTGTCGATTCATTCAGAGCAAGTTCCTCAAGCGACTACTAAGATCCTACCACATGATGCCGATCAGTATGGATTGATGAGCGGAGAATCATTTGGCGAGTCGAGCATGATGTGAATGATGACTAAGATGATTAAAGGTTTCCCTCATTAAAGTTATTTTCAAAATGTAAAAATATTTTCAAAGTTTAAGTTTGAAACATACTTTTAATTCTCCACATTATGATGTATTAAGAGGTGTTTCAATTTTGTAATTTCAATTAGAAATTGTATCTACAAAAATAGCCCTAAACTATTTTAGAGATGTGCTAAAATGAAATGAAATAAAATAAAAAGTTCAATGACAATTGGAGTGTTAGATCACAATGAAGGGCAAGGCTTGAGCCTCGGGTGAAATCCCCAAATACCTTAATTATGATGGGTCTCGCCTTCATCTTTTCAAAGATTTTTGTTGAGGTAATCAAAGCTCATGGTCATTATTCCGCAAGTACAACGTGAAAATGAGCCCAGCTTGAATTTCATCTGTTTTGCAGCCTACCCAACGACATCTTCACGTCTACACCAGCCGCTTGCACCAAACTTTTAGAACCTTCCTACGTCCTATCCCCATGCATCGGTGTCAACTGACTCCCGTATTCTCGAATCCTCCGTCTGCACCGCATGAAGGTGAACTTGTGGCAATGGCGTCCTTCTGACTCCTTTTCGCATGCCCCCGCCTATGCAAAGGTTCTGCCCTCATGCTAAGCCCTACCACTCCCTCACTGCCATGCACAGTGCAAAGCAACAACTATGCCCGGAACCATCAACCTCATCGGATTTGTTGACTTACAACACCAACCTTCAGCTACACTACCTTAACCCTACCGCTTAGCTTTCCACCACCCCGACAGCCCTGATCTATGTTGCTACCCAGTCATCCACAACCAATAATTAGATGCTCTCATGTTCACTATGCGCAGTTTCTATCACCTTGACTCATTAGCTCTGGTAGACATGAACCTATACTTCTTTTTTGGTTTCTTTCATATTCTTGTTGGTATTACTATAAAAAGGATTACTCACTTCATTTGTCCATGAGATTTTTATTATCATCAGAGAAGCTTCTTGTAGAATGATTCAATCGTGAGAAACATTATTACATTGTACCCAAGTTCTAACTCACTGAAATTCATCTATCTAATTTATTCGATAAATCTCTATTTGCTTTGATCATGTTTAATTTTTTAAAGAGTTCTGGTTTCAGGACTAATAATTTTTTGGGTTGTTACAAAATTATTTTTAGAACTTATTCTTGCCTTATTCTGTGATTAATTGTTACTGCATTTTCTGATCTTTGAACTAAGATTGCATGCATAATGTCCAGCAACAAGTAATTCATCAATTACTAATGTCCCATAAAAGAATTAAAATATATGATAATTATCTCAAATTTTGAAAATTCCTATTAAAATAAATTAATCATAATAGAAATAAATCTCCAATTATGCTAATTAGCTACGAATCACGCCAATCTACAAAATATATCTATGCTCATCCATCCATCCAGATTCGTGCTATTTGGTGTGATCATATCTACCAGCAATACAAACTGCCCAAACTAAATTCGGTGGTCAGTGACTTGCTGCCCCACCATGCTATCATCTATCTCTATAATTCATATCAGATCTAGATACTATCTATTCACTTAAATGTTCACACTGTTGGGCACTCAAGCAATTATGACAACGGCCAAATCCATATTCCATAGAACTAACATCAATTTCTGCAAAAGAAAAACTTTTCCTGCCACAATAGATGAAATCAACTTGATCAGAACTAGTGTACAAATACTTGTTAACTTTCAGTAATATATTTTCTCAAAGATAGTATGACTTACGTATTCATAAGCTTTAGAATAGCTTGTGCTTGTTGTTTACCAGAACATTTTTGAATTCCATACCACTGACAAGACACGACATAAGTAAACTTCATATCAGCAACTGCCTGGCATCGTGCCCATAAAGATCTCCCGCTTGAGTGATCCTCTGATGATAATTCAAGTGCTTTATATCCTTCCATAAGACCTAAATAACAATATGATAAAAACTATAAATATACTGGCAATGGTACAATATCTGAACTACATTTTCGCCGAAGTCCATGACTTTAAGGCTGAAGCATTAAAGGTACCTTCATCTTTGGCCATGTCAAGAAAAGATTGAAGTTCCAAAGCTTTCCGATAATACATCATACCTCTAACTGCCGTGTGATATAACAATAGGTAAAAACAAATAAAATTGATTTTCACTGGATCATTATAAATCCATAATACAATATACAAACATATCAGCAGCGTCAAAAAAAAAGAATATGCAACAGTTCTACCAGGAGAATTGACCTACCAGTGCGTGTCAGAGTTTGACCCCTATATGATGCCCACAGACGAAGCTCCTCTTGTAGATCATCATCGGATTTGAGATGTTCTTCTGATTCACAATTTACTCTTTGCAAGAAGTTCTTCCATTCATCTGTACAGTTATGAAAAAGGGATCAATCCTCTTTCATACATAATGCTTTTCACAAGTGTCAGAACAAGAGCACAGAATATTAGAAACCAAAGTAACCTGGATATATTTTTTGCAAATAGAAAAGTATGGAAACTCCATCTTCATTTTCCTCTTCTAGGTTAGGAAGAGAAAATAATACATCTTCATTATAGTATGGAGTCAATACACTGCAGGAGAAGTATAAGAAACTAATAAATAAATAAATTTTAAACAATGAGGTTTACAAAGAACAACTGCTATATCATAAACATCTTCCTCATCAATTGTTTTAGAACAAAAACAAATGCACGGCCAACTTGGCATTTACAGAAGAAACCCGTATCACCTCATGCGAGAATAGAATTAAAGGAAATTCAAAAGGCTTTGTTTGCATTATGATATTCAGTAATATAAAAGAAACATATCATGAAACATAGAACACTGGTTTTCTTTTCTTGAATAGTCATTTGAGTCATAAACCTCATAGGTGGTAAGTCAATAACAAATGCTTAAAGTTAATACTTGAGCCGTTCCCAAAACAAAAGTAGAACAATTAGCAACATTAGACATTGTAAAAAACATGCCACTGTACAAATAATCAACAGAACCATAATACTCATGAACTTACAAAAGAAACTAAACTAAATCAGCACAAAATTTTCCTGGTCATTGCAGAAGCTTTATACAAGATGAAAGAAGTCAAAAAATCATATGATTCAATTACACGGCACATTAAAGAACTCACGAGAATGAAAGCATATTTCGCACTTTTGGAGCATCAGGCATATTCATAAATAAAGAATTAGTAAAAAAAGAAATACGCCTTCTGGCTTCTAGGTTAGATGGCACATCCATGGCCGATTCCTTCTCTGTCAGCAAAAGATTAAGCCTTTTGATCTAAAATAAACAAAATTTGTTAATCCCAAATTCTGCATTAGTAAAACTGCAGTATATCGTACCATCAAAAAAAATTATAGTTTATGGGAAAAATGCAAACATAGTTACTTTCTCTGTCCAGGCATCCGATTCTGGCAAAGGAAATCGAATAGCACCAGAGGATGCAAATAGCTGAGGTTGCTTTTCTGAGAGTGTCATCCCCTCGGGCCTCCAATAAGCAGTTCCATGGCTTGAATCAAGAATACTTGAACAAAAAAAAGATAGATATCAAATTTTGAATTTTCCACAATCATATCAAATATTGAATCTTTTTTGTATCTTCAGAACTTTATTCTGTTAAAGTTATCTTACAAAACTTTTATCTTTATTGAAAAAAATGTGTTGTCATTAATTAATTAATTAATTAATAGATAATTTTTAGCTGTTTACAATTAAGGTGAAGTGAAACCAAACCGAAAATTGATTGTCGAAACTACCGATGCTAAAATTTCTCACGCTTGTTCCCAAATTCTACGAACAGTTTCCACTCTAGTTAATTGAAATATGAAAAATGAATGTCGTGAAAGGGAAAATATTTTACTAGTAACACAACCCAAACCTTAAATATTACTTATATTGACTTTTCTTTAAGTAAAGTGTGTTATTTAAAAAAGTGGTATTCAAAGATTTGGGTGGTGTGATGACAGTGTTGTGTAATTTAATGTTTGGATGAGGAATACAAGTAAAAACACCATAAGAAAAATGTAAAGGTTACCCTATATCATTGCCAGTGTGGGGGCAATTTATGTTCACAACCATGATGACCTAAACACGTTACTTCACCACCATGATCTCTCTAAATATCAACTCTTCCCATGAAGCCAATCTCCTACTAAAAAAGAACCGAGTCACCAAAAGTTTCTGTTAGAAGGATTTTCCTGACTAACATCCATGTTAACCAATGCTTGGTCCTGTGCAAAACTATTTATGAGATATTTTTTCTCCTTTTGACATAATTGATTAAACAGATTATCATAATTATCAGGTCATTGCAATCATTTATGTCAATGACAACTTCTAGGAATTTAAACACATTCATTGACACTACAATCCTAGTCAACTACTCATAAACAAGTGGCTTGAGGCCATTTGAGGAAAATAAGAACATTGTTGCCCATGATTCAAGTTCTTATGCAACAGCACTGTGAACCCGCACGGCTCCTTGGTCAATTAGCCACCACCCCGGTGCCGGTCTGAAAGAATTCCTCGCACTAAAATTAGCTTAAGACCGTATAGAAGGCTAAAAGCAACACTGAAATATGTTCGAAGTCTTGCATCAACATGGAAGTCTAGTCAGGTAGCCTTGAGTTCAATGGAGGTGAAAGAGAAACGTTAAGGGCCATACGACTAAGGAAAACCAGAGGCTATAGAACCACAAAGGGAATGATTAAGCGCAATTCGCTCGATAAATGTTTTCTCTTAGTATAATTTCCCCTTCCATTACAATCATGTTTGACTTTTAGTGATACTTTGAAATGAAAGAAGTTTTCAAGAATAATGGCAAGCAAGATGTGATCTTTGCATAAAGTTAGTTTTTAGTCATGCATCAAATTTTCAAAATGTCAATAATTTGAGTAATTAGTTTTAGTTTCAAATTGAATTTTAAGTTTAAAAAAGGTATAAATAGTTACATCAATTACAAATACAACAACAACAACAACCAAGCCTTTAAATCCACTAGGTGGGGTTCGGCTACATGAATCCTTTTTTTCCATTGCGCTCTATCAGTTACCAATTCCTTATCTAAGTTTAAGTAACTAGGATCACTCCTTATAGTTTTCTTGCCATTGTCCTTCTTGGGTCTCCCTCTTTCCTCTTTGTACAATGGGCAAAATCCAGTAATCAATTTTTCTAACTGATGCTCAATTGGCCTGCGATTTACAGATGTCACAAAACCATCGAAGCGACTTTTCCTAATTTATCCTCAATTGGTCAACCCAACTTTCTTTCGCGATATACTCATTTCTCATTCTATCCTTTCGTGTATACCACACATCCACCTTAACATCCTCATTTCTGCAACATTTAATTTTTTTGTATGTTTCTTCTTTGCAGGCCAGCATTCAGCACCATATATCAATCGCTGGTCTTACTACAGTTTTATAAAATTTACCCTTAATTTTGGATGGGATTTTTCTATCGCATAACACTCCAGAAGCATTTCCCATTTTTTACCCGCACCTGCTTGAACTCCTGCTAATAACGTCATATTCTATTTCGCCATCATTTTGTATAATTGATCCAAGGTATCTAAAGCGCTCACTCTTCTTGACAATTTGATCACCAATGTAACATCTCCAAATATAAGTTATTTCTTTCTTGACTAAATGTAGCACTCCATATATTCAGTTTTGATCTAACTGAGATGCAAACCCTTTAGATTCTAGAGCAATTCCTCCAAAGCTCTAGTTTCGCTTTAGCTCTCCCTTTAGTTTTCCAATAAGACAATATCATCTGCGAAGAGCATTACACCAAGGCACTTCATCTTGGATATGTCCAGTCATGACTTCCATAATCAAGCAAAAAAGATACGGACTTAAAGCCGAGCCTTGGTGTAATCCAACTGTAATAGGAAAATCCTTAGTCAAACCTCCTTGTGTCCGAACAGAGGTAACAGCTCCTTTCATACATGTCTTAATAACTTGAATATAAGCGAGAAATCTCTTTTCTTTTCTAAACTCTCCAAAGTACTTCTCTTGAGACTTTATCATAAGCTTTTTCCAAATCAATAAAAACCAAATGTAAGTTTTCCTTTCTCTCCTTAAATTTCTCCATTAAACTTCTTAATAAATGAAATGGCTTCTATAGTAGATCTTCCCTGGCATAAAACCCAAACTGATTCCTCTGATACCCTTAGATATATGGCGTAACCTTTGTTTCTGATCACCCTCTCCCAAAGTTTTTTAAAAGTAATGAAAACTCCATTAATTTATTCCTCCTAATAATTTGGGCACAATTTTGTACATCGCCTTTGTTCTTATAAATAGGTACTAATATACTCTTTCTCCATTCATTTGGCATCCTTTTAGTCTTCAAAATCATATTAAATAATCTAGTAAGCCAAGAAACTCCTTCATCTCCTAAGCACTGCCAAACATCAAGTGGGATGTTATCTGGTCCTACTGCTTTTTTATGCTTCATCTTCTTTAAAGCTTTCCAGACTTCAGCTTTACTAATACGTCGAATGTAAGAGTAATTTACTAATTACAAATAATAAGGTAAAATATTTTAAAATAGAAGTACATAAATATATATATTACAAGAATACAATTCTTAAGATCTCTAAAAATTTGTAATTGGATTCTGTTTTTGACATAATAATTATAAAAAAAAACTATACACTTTCAACTAGCATAACAAATAAATCCAAGTGCTACTTAGTCAAAATAATGATAGAAATTATTTTAATACACTTAAAAATGAAAATCATTAAAATTTAATGTAGAATTTTTGCAAGAAAAAATAATTGAATATTCCTTAATGCAGCAGAAGTGATCGGTGTGTTTATCCTCTACAATAGCAATGTACGCAATGGAGACATTAAGCTGACTGTAACTCTTAATACTACAAATACTGAAATACCAAAAAATATGAATGGTTATATCATGTATACCTTTTTATTATCTCATACAGAAGACCCTATGAATATTTATAATATTCATAGAGGCGCCATATGAAGGGACATAGATCTTATCAAAAGACGTATCTCTTGGTCACATCTTCTTATTATGGGCACATCATTTCATTTCATTGGGCATTTGTTGTCATATGAGTGCCTAAATTCTAACATCTTCCACTTGCACATGATTCTCACATATCATGTCTTTCTCTTGCATTCATACTCAGCAAATGAGTGATGTGACTGCAAAAATTGGCCAACTTGAAGACCAATAGGCAAAGCTTTGTGCATAACCTGCAAATAAAAAACTATAACCACATTTCATATTCGCTTTTACTTTAAATTAATATACTATACAATAGATCAAAAAATACTCAATCCCTTTTGAGAATTTTTATTAAATTATTACTCTCGAAACTTACTAGTCTAACCTCTTATGTTTCCCGTTAACATTCAGCAAAGGAGTGCACTTTCAAATGTCTCTTCATATAACACTCTTATGTTCGCTTTCACTCTAGATTAATATACTAAAGGGTTGTTTGGCGATTGCCTAATTTTGGGGAAAGAAATATAATAATAATATTTTTAATTTATTATAAATTTTAATAACTTTATTTCACATCCAACACAAATTTCAATCTTAAAAATGAACTTTATTTCACATCCAACACAAATTTCAACCTTAAAATAAACTTCATTTTACATCATACACACCTTCCAATATTAAAATAATTTTTTTTCCCATCAATTCTATAAAATAAAATATTTTCTCTTTTCTTACTCAAATTTATCCTCCAACCAAACAAGCCAATGCACTAGGCTAAGGAATACGCAATCCCTCTTGAGAATTTTTGTTAAGTTGTTACTCTTGAAACTTACTCGCCTAACCCTCTTATGTTTCTTATTAACATTCAGTGAAGGAATCCACTTTTATATGCCTCTTCATATATTGCTCCTATGAATACCATAAATACTCAAAGTATCTCTGTATGAAATATAATGAAAAGGTATACACAATATAACCATTCATCTTTTCCAATATTTGAGTGTTTATAGTACTGAAAATTACGATCCACAAGATAAAGGACCATTCAAACTGCGTGCATCGCGGTTGTAGAGGATAACAAGCTGATCATTTTCGCTATGTTAAGGTATGTTCAAGTAGTTTTTCTTACAATTATATATACCCAATAACAACAATGCAAATCACATAAAACATATTATTTTCATTTCAGAAATTTTTTTGATACAATCCATTTGATTATTTAATTTAAGAAAAAAAATCTACTTACTAGACATGCTTCGAGCTAACTTTCATTTTGTCAAGCTTTCTTAATAACAAATTGATTTTCCTTAATGAAGTTCATATTAAAAAGGTTCCAGCAACAGGTTTCCATATCGTACTTGATATCGTCATAAGGAAGTTTTTTTAATATATATATTTATGTTTTACCCCTGTACACCACAATTTTTTCCACCCACTTGAAAATTGTGATAGTAGTGTGATTCAAATTTGAGACCTTTAATACCCATGCAAGCTCCTTCCCCATTGAGCTAAGAGAACACCACTCATGAAGACGTTTTATACACTAAATTTCTTTCTATTTTTAGAATGCATGGGAAGACCATATTTTTCTTAAAATAAAAGAAGGGAATCAAAAAAAGGATTTGAAATTCTCTACTCTAAGTTTAACCAAAATTGGTTTTTGGGAACAGCCAATAGTCCTTTAGTACACTATGAATTGTTTGGCTAGAGCTCGTAAGAGTTACCATAAAATCATAAAGAGCATATGATACAAGCAATTCAAAATAACAACATCGATGAAATACAGTTGTCAACTAAAACAGCCAAATGAATATAGGAAAAGGAATTTCGTAAATCATACTAGCATATGGCTTACAGTAACTTATAGCAATCATCTAAAACTAATCAAGCTAAGTAAACCAGAGCTGAGAAAAAAATGTATTTATTAGGAGCACGAGAACAAAATTATTGACAGCCGGTTTGTGAATACACCTCAGAGAATGATTTGTTAAGAATCTTTGCCAAAAATTCATGTGTCTAGTCACAGAAAATTCACAATTTAAACGAACATGTATATTCTTAAACATTCAAAAAAATGAAGCTAATTTGCAGATTTTCCTTGAAACCTGGAAATGGTTCTAAATTATAGGGTTACAACTTCAAGCATACAGACTTACAATGTTAAAATGCAGCAATGCATAACTCGAGTATAAAGAAGATTGACAAAAAAAATATCATTTGAAACTTCCAAACAAAAAAGTTGAAGCTTCTTACCCTGAAAACTGCTCTTCCATTAAGTCCCTTGTCACAACCTCTAGCATGTCTTGGAAAAGAAGTACAACCCGATCATTATCCTCAGTCTTACTGTCCATCTGTGATGACAATATCATTACATCCCAAACAAAAAAGCCATGACCTTTTAGCTGCTAAAAAAATGGAATCACCAAGCTATGACCTACCAAGATATTAATCAAATCAATGAATTTGTCCGTAAGAGCAGGAAGAGCACTCATCTGTATAATCCTGCATTATAAATAGAGAGCACAAAAATGTTTATATAGAATCCAGGAAAGATATATTTTCCGCAGAATAAGGGATAGCACTAAACAAGCAGGGAGACAAAAGTAGTATCACTTGGACAACATGAACATACTCTTTCTCCCAAGGACCAGTCACCAAGTACATAATATTGTTTTTAAACGACAGAAAACACTCACGAACTGCACAAGCCATATAATTATCAGCCTCAAGCTTTTTTTTAAGATCACGGTCTTTTCCTTTGGAGTCTTTGGCCATATCAAGAGCAATTGGAATGTATATTAAAGGTTAAGGATGTTAGTATATGGAAAAGGAATTATGGCTACCACAGCATACAGTGATACAAGCAGTGAAAATGAGTTAACCTTGCTAGCAAGCAAAAAAGGAGGCCACTGGACAAGTTTTAGATCACGATCAGCCCAGAATGGAACAAGTAACAAATCCATTTCCCCGCATTTGATAGGTGTAAATAATAACAAACGAGTTATGAGAACAGTAAGAGAAGAACCATTATCCAGCCTGCAATGCTGGATAATGAAAATAACCTGTTGTTAATGAGATCTTCTTCCCGGAAGCTAGTAATTATTTTATTCCACATTTGTGCAAATTTTGCTGCTTCATTCTCCACATTGTTGTACGGTATCTGAAATAGTCCCTGTGGGTAGACAAAACTCATTAGAAGTGACAACAAAGTCTAAAGAGACCAAAAAGGTTCTTCCGTGTATTATTTATACAACTTAGCTATGTGACCAAACTTAACCCACAGATACTTCCGAAGAATCACTCTATCAGACTATTTCAAAAATTTTGACACAGTAATAGAAACGTGGCTTATATCATAATGCAGGGAGAAAATGGTGCAAACCTTAGCAAATCTGTGAGATAAAGAAGCTTTTAGCCCTTTTTTTCAGTTGATTCATATTTTCCAACTGGAATGAGACTATTTCAAGAATTTTGACAAAGAAATAGAAACGTGGCTTATGCATAATGCAGGGAGAAAAAGGTGCAAACCTTGGCAAATCTGAAAGATAAAGAGGCTTTTAGCCCCTTTTTCTCGGTTGATTCAGATTTTTCAACAGGAATGAGACGTGCATTAAAAGCCCCAGGCATTGATTGAAAGCGAGATCTTAACATTCCCAAAGTTCGAATCTGTTTTTATCAAAGAAGCCAGGATAATAAGAAATGAAGCAATTGTCAAAAGAAAGTACCTCTTTACAGTCAAGTTTCTCATAAAGGAAATTAAAAATAATAAAATATTTAATCAACTTCAAGCATCTAAAAACATTTATACAACAATAACCTTCGTCCCGCTAGGTCATGTCGACTATATGAATCATTTGTTTCAAACTTTCCATTGCACTCTCTCAAATAGCAAGTCCTCATTTAGCTATCTAATAACATTTATATGAGAAGAAAAAAAAATTTGAACAGTGTAAAGCCAAGTATGTGGAGGGATTATAACAAGAAAAGATTGAACTATGATATACTACTCAACAGAATAAGCAAGAACAGTAACATCATGACAATCAGTCAAAGGCAAAATTAAGGTTTGCGAAAGCAGGTCTGTCACAAGCCTACCAATCAAAGAGACGGCCCTAACAATAAGGAAACTTATTGAATGTTAAAACATTTCGAATTTGCACCCATCAGAAAATTTCTAGGTCATTCTAACATCCAAAGAACAGAAGATCTGAAAAACACAAGAAAGTAGGTTCCTACGACATGAAGATGGAACATTCATACCAAACAATGTCAACCAACACGATAATTCTTTTTAAAGAAGAAATTCCAAGAAAAGAAATTAAGCAGCATTTAAATTTTTTAAGAAAAGTATTATCATGGATAAATACATGCAGCATTAGTAAAAAAATTTATGACAACTTTACACAGCTAGTATAACTCCAGTAAAATTATTGGAGTGACTGTTACACCATAAAGAACTCTATTCTGTTGTAAAAAAGATAGTAAACTAACGAAAAGCTCACAATGTCAATTGCCACATTGGGTGAAACCGTGAAAGATATTGAACAAATAGAAGAGAAATGCATTTTGGGGCTACTCATGCAAAGATAAAAGATAAAACTTCATGAGCATCTCAAATAACGGAATTGCAAAAGAAATTTAGTTTTTTAAGAAAAATATGCAAGATGAAACTTCACAAATTTCTAAAGAAAAGAATAGAAATAAACTTCTTGATAATTAAAATAAGTTCACAAAATTAAGCATGGTCAACCTCTCCAAGACGACAATAAGCACCACAAATCCCTCCAACTAATGTTGAGAAAATCGCAAACCAGATCTGAGTATCCATAAAATAAACCTGTAAATAACAATAAAGATAAACAAAATAAGTGAAGAAAAAACTACAAGTTGGTTACGAAATCTGCATCATTAAAAAAACCACGTACAAGAATTATTGGAGCCCAGAGTACAATCACAACACCAATGTTATTCTTTGCTAAAAAAAGAAAAAGCAGAGAAACAAAAAATCATTTACTCAGTAATGAAATTCAAAAAGGTCTTTCACGAACTTAC
>KZ451979.1:4211594-4225798 GCA_002786265.1 Apostasia shenzhenica
TTTATGACAACTTTACACAGCTAGTATAACTCCAGTAAAATTATTGGAGTGACTGTTACACCATAAAGAACTCTATTCTGTTGTAAAAAAGATAGTAAACTAACGAAAAGCTCACAATGTCAATTGCCACATTGGGTGAAACCGTGAAAGATATTGAACAAATAGAAGAGAAATGCATTTTGGGGCTACTCATGCAAAGATAAAAGATAAAACTTCATGAGCATCTCAAATAACGGAATTGCAAAAGAAATTTAGTTTTTTAAGAAAAATATGCAAGATGAAACTTCACAAATTTCTAAAGAAAAGAATAGAAATAAACTTCTTGATAATTAAAATAAGTTCACAAAATTAAGCATGGTCAACCTCTCCAAGACGACAATAAGCACCACAAATCCCTCCAACTAATGTTGAGAAAATCGCAAACCAGATCTGAGTATCCATAAAATAAACCTGTAAATAACAATAAAGATAAACAAAATAAGTGAAGAAAAAACTACAAGTTGGTTACGAAATCTGCATCATTAAAAAAACCACGTACAAGAATTATTGGAGCCCAGAGTACAATCACAACACCAAAGTTTATGTTTTATCAGCAGGATTTTGCTTTTCATATGTTCTAGAAATTGAAATACTTCTAGATGTTTATTTATTTTTATGCTGAACTTGTAATTAATGTGAAATAATTATACTATGTCAAGTAAATTATAGAAGGAAAAGAAAAAGAGTATTAAGAGCTGTAAAATAAGAAAAGTAAGAGCTGTATAGTAGACTTACTATTTTATTTATCCTTAAGGAAAAGAAAAAAGAGTATTAAGAGCTGTAAAATAAGAAAAGAGCTGTACAGTAGACTTACTATTTTATTTATCCTTTACTTTTCCTTAATTTGTTTTTGAAAGATGATTATTCTTGTTTGAAGAGTTATATAAAAGTTCAGATATTCTTAATATATGTATATTGTATTTTGGGCAGTTGTTATTTTATGTATGTTTTAATTTTATATCTTTATTATAATAATATTTGGATATTTATTACTAATAATAGGTATACATAAAATATTATAAACATATATAAAATATTATTCCAGCAGTCTAAAGGACGAATCCCAAAATGCCGTCACTTTTTAAACGGCGTTCTTGACGGGGTTCCGTTTCGTGCCGCCGTTTGCTCGACCGTTGGAGAGCCCCTCGTGGTTTGAATCGGTCCGGGGGCAATCAAACCTCGAACAGGTTTAGTGGCACTCTGGTAATAACACAGAAACGAACCCAATTATAAATCACTTTTTTGAAAGTTGCTCTTTGCAAGGTTCTCCCTCAACTTTTCTTTAAAAAAGAAAAGCTTCCTGCCGCTTCCCCAATCCCACTCTTTCTCTCTCTCTAGGGTTTGCTTTCCCTCTTTCGGAATCGCTTTTTTCGGGCTTCTACCATCCCAAGCCGCCTGCTGGTTTCTGGTCGAATTCCCATTCTATTAGGTTATGTTCTCTTTTCTCCAGGATATGGATCAGGGTTTTGTTTGCTGCTTTTTAATTTCATTTTTTTGATGGTGTGCTTGTATTTTGGGTGAAACAGGAGGTTATGTAGTAAGGAGGAGGAGCAAGATCGTCTTTGATGAGGGAGCCAGACGAGACCATTTTTCTCTCTGTAGTTTTCTTTTCCTTCTTCAGAACCGCCGTTCTAGAGTTACTGTCATCGCATGCCGATCTCTGGTACTTGAAGATATTCTTGTTTTAATTGGTAATCTCTATTCTCAAAGCTATGGGATCTGCTGATTAGAGTTTTGGTTGGCGCATTTGTGAACTCCTTTATAGACGATCTGCATGTCCTTTGGATGAATGCAGGTGGTCATTTGGTGAAGAAGACGAGCTATGTCTTCTTCAAGGAGAAAGGCGGAGGAGCAGCCACGGGCTCGGCTGCTGCTCCGGACTCAGAGGGCAGGGAACCTCGGAGAGTCGATGTTTGATAGTGAGATTGTCCCGTCGTCTCTTGTCGAGATCGCGCCCATTCTGCGCGTGGCGAATGAGGTCGAGGCCACCCATCCTAGGGTCGCTTATCTCTGTATGTTGAACTTTCTTTTGCTGACATCTTTGACTTGTTCTTTTTTTTTTTTGTTTTTCAGTTGAAAGAATTGATTACTTGTTAGTTATTATTGTGGATTCTATTATTAAGAGTTAATGTTTGTAATTGATCAATTCAAGCTATGCAGTGTTTTGTGTACTAATTTTTGGCTTATTTATGGTGCCATGCTTGAAAGGGTGAGCTTCTGAGTGTCATGCTGCTTGTGGATATCACAGCTAGTGCCTACAAGCTTAAACTACAAACTGCAAAATACCGTTTTAGTTTACTCTAATCTTTATTAGAATATAAAATTATTTCTTGGCCATAACTTAAGCTTTTGGGTTAATAGCAATAGGGCTTCTCTAGTTTGGGCCTACGTGCAATTAGATCCCTCTAATTTTTAAAAAGTCATGTTGGTCCTTTAGTTTATGATGATGTGTAAATAGATCCATTGGTATTAATGAATGGACCTAGTGAACTACATTTTTTTTAATTAGTAGACTAGTTTGGTTAGTTTAAAATTATATAAATATTTCATATGATTTAATGTCCAATATAATCTAGTAATTAGAGAAAATATTCTTTCTTAGGTACTTTTATCAATATCGAAGGACCTATTTGCACGTTTTCTCAAATTAGAGAACCAATTTGTTTAATTTGAAAATTAGGGGGACCCAGCTGCACATAGACCCAAACTAAATGAATTTAATTGCTATTAAAGCAGTGCTTTTAGATTTGTTGGTAATTGAAGACCTAACATGGTATTAGAGCTTGAAGGTCTTAAGTTCGAATCTTGATGACCTCCATTTATTTTTAGCATAAAGTTTAAAAAAATAACTTTTGCTGAACTCCACATGGCAAAGCAAACAAGTTTGTGCGTGAAAGGCCGTGTTCAACTATAAAATTATTTTTGGATTATAACCTACAAGCTTGAGCTTCTGCTTTTAGGTCAATTATTAACTAGAGATCTAACAATCTTATTTTCTTTCTATTCTTTTCTTTCTCATTAATATTTTTCCGTTTATTATTATCTTGATGCCATCCTTACTCCTTTGTAGTTTAGGGAATGAACAGAAAACCAACCTGTCTTGATCCATCTTTGGCAACTTTTACATGGAGCTGGTTTTGGTTGGTTCATGATATAAGAAAAAATGTTTTAGGTGGTTCAATAGGACTTAATCTGACCCATATATTTGAACATTGATTAGCTCAGGAATACTTAGAATTAATGTTCTTTTAGGTCTACTGTTTTATCCAGAATAATTCTAAAAAGGAAAATAAAAAAAATGGAACTCTATGCGTCATTCTACATTTTCAGGCAACATGCTATGGTGTGATGTTGGTAAACAGGTTATAAGGGAGGACAGCACCTAGAATGCATGGAACATACATGTCATACAAACATAATGTTTGGATAAAGATGAGATGGAGTCGTCAATACCTCATCAAAAGTGGCAATGATAATCCTTTCACTTGAGGCTTCCACATGATCAGCAACTTTCACATCAACACCATTGAAGCATATCCATGACTCCACTAGATTAAATTTGAGGTTCAAGTATTGTGGCAGGCCGGAGTTTTAGTAGGTGTTTATCTGGTGCAAAAATTGTCTTAACCATGCGTCTCTCACAGACATATCTACTGAATCTTGTTTCATGTTTCATGCTGCAGCCATTGTTCCTTCAGAACATTTGCTTATAGTTTTTAGTCGTATTTCCAGTCATATTTCCAATATTGTTTACTCTTTTTCATTATGAGCCATTTTTATATCCTGTATGAATATGTAAGCATACAATATTTCTAAAGAAGCCCTTTTTTACTTCCTCAAATTGCTTATCTAATATGTTTGATGATGCAGGACAATGAGTGCAATCTTAAATTAAAGATTAATAAATGATCACATAAAGTAAAAGCTATATAAATGATCACATAAAGTAGAAGCAATATAAATTATCACATACACAAAGCAATACACAAAACTACAATTAAATAAATATAGTCAAAGATATAACGTGGTTCAACTTAACCCTAGCCTATATTCAATCCAACATAATGTAACTATCCAATTATAATAAAACATTCTTTTGGTCAAAGGTGAAGAAGCCTGTATAATCCACTCATCCTCTATCTCACTATAGAGGCGCTCTTTGTTGGCATTAGTAATGGCACAATAAATACTTCTGCCTTATCATACAAGGAGCCATTTTCACACTTAGTGTGAAAGATCCACAAGGTATGTTCTTTAATCACCTAATTAGAGGTTCTCCTCACTAAACAAGTTAGAGAAATAATAAAATCTAAATCAATATAAGAATATTCAATAATCACAAGTAAACTAATATCTCTTCTTCCTCGGGTTGTACTTTAAAGAACTTCGAGTGATCAGATCACCAAATAAGCATATTTAAGTTTAATATTCACTAATCATTTTTAATCCATCTTTAATTAATTTTCAATTATTTACTCACAAGTGGATTAGATTGTAGCAAATAAGGTTCAAATGAGAGCTTAGAAGATCATTAACATCGCTCAAAACTTCTCATTTGTTTATATAGAAAATGTTACTAACTTTTAGTGAAAAATGATATCAAAGTGCCTTTGGTCGATAAAACAATGGTCGTTGGTACCTTAACATTCACATTTTAGATTGCTTTGATTGATCAAAAGTCTATGATAGATCAAATGATCAATCAACAAATTGATTAACTAAAATTGCGCTCTTCCAATGATCGATTGATCGTCGATCATGCTTTGATTGATAAACTTATCGATCAACGATCAATTATCAGCCTAAAATCAACCAACTATTTTTTGATTGATTTAACTCATTTTAAATTGATCTAAACTCAATTCATTCAATATCTAACAATATCCTAAGTGCTCAAATCTTGATCTACCATCTTCTCGCACTCTAAGGCCTTATTTAGTTGGAGCTAAAATACTATCAAATTTCTTTAACAATATTTTTATTAATAGTTTATATTTATTTCATATCTTACATAAATTTAAATATTAATAATTTATTTTATTTTACATTCTACACAAATTTCAATTTTAATAATTAACTCTATTTCACATTTTACGCATATTTTAATTAAAAAAATTATTTTATTTCGCAATCAACATAATTCTCAATAATAAAATAATTTTATTTCATGTTATATCATTAAAATAGTTTATTTTCTCTTTCTATCTAAAAAATATAAAACATTTAAAAAACATCCTCTTACCAAAGGAGGCTTAAGGACAATCTTATAATGATTGTATTAAATAAAAATAATAAACAACAAAATTGATCTTCAGATAACCTCTTTTTGATCTCTAAGGCTTGTTCATCAGTCTTTATTATTCCAACACTTAGCTTCAAGTTTGATTTCACTCCGAAGTTTTCTTTATTTTAGGTATTGTGTAAAGCACCAAGTTAGCAATAAAGTCTACAAACATTAAACTCAATAGATCATTAGTCACTAGCTTAAACATTGTGACAAATATCAAAACCTATGAAGCATGAGTATGATACAACGATATAGATATGATATGATACAGATACGATGATATGACAAACTTAAAAAAGTTTTATACAAATATGGCAGTATAATATGCCATATTCTTACATTTAATATGGATATGTTTGACTTCATGATGTATTGATGCTTTATAAATTAAAATACATTATTATATCATAATCACAATGGAGGAACTAGCATTTGCGTGTGTATATGTATATGAATAATATACGTATACACATAGTAATAGATATACATATAGTAATACATATATGCATAGTATACAGATGTATATGAATAATATATGTATACACGCAGTAGTACATGTACGCATTGTATACAGATCTGCATTATCTACGTATTCACTAGCATATTTGCATATATATATATATATGTATACGTATTCACACATATATACATATACATGCATATAGACATTTATATGTACATATATGTATGCACGTGCATATACATATACATGTATATATGCGTATATGCATACTTATGCGTACATTCATGTATACATATATACACTCAATGAGTATATGCACAGTCATATGTACACAGATTTACGTGATTTTTTGAAATGAAATTTATATTAATAAATAACTTAAAATTTTAATTAAGTTTTATTTATGAGTATTCTAATACTTTTGTTTTCTATTCTCTTCTTACTCTATCTATTTCATCCAAGGAAAGAAGAATTGTCATTCCTTTCACCATGGAATGACTTCCATTCTCATAGAATAATAATCTTATTTTATCCAAGTAAACATAACGAAAGTCTTTAACAAATTAATAAAGTAGACGTGTAAGTACAATCTACACCTATAACATAAAACTTGGGTACTCACTAAATGGACTTGCACATACCACCACAGTTTGGGCAGTCTTATGGGTTTCATTGAGCTTGTCGAAATCGATAAATTAATGCTCGTCGTAGATAATAGGGATGCTCTATGACTTAATGCATCCACTACTCGATAATCAAAGGTTTTATTCTTCTTCTCAAAGATTCTGTTTTTCCTCTACATGTATGATAAATATTTTCTTTACACATTGAGTGCAGATTGAACTAATGCTTGATTTTGAATGTAATTTGCCAATTATATGTTTTGCAATTCTAGATACATTGAAACTTTGAAATATTTGATCGTCTACTTTCTTTTGTTGAATTTTTTTTGCATAATTAGTTTATTTATTTTAAATTCCTGTAGCTAAAGGGGAAAAAGCAGTATGAAATATTGAGATTTCTATTTTTATTGTGTCGTACTTGCTGTCATTTTACACCTTAAATTTTCAGGTTATTCACTTTGCTAATATCTTATTCTTATGTTGGAATAGGTCGATTTTATGCTTTTGAGAAAGCTTATAGACTAGATCCAACATCAAGTGGATGTGGTGTTCGGCAATTTAAGACCGTGCTTCTGCAACGACTTGAAAGGGTATGACAAGTAGAAACTGCTTATTTGCCATTGTGATTAGAATATCTTATTTTTATTGCATCTAAAATTTACTACATGTTTTGTTGGTCATTATGGACCTTTCAGCATTACGACCTTCAATTGTCGGTTGTGTATTGTTTATTGCTATGTTGGAATATGTTGGAGAGTTGAAGCCCATGAAGCAGGAGTACAGTTAGTGTTACAGACATACTACTACAGATATTGTAATATAGCAAATCTAAAAAGATGATATAAATATGCCAGAATACGTTAATTATATATATGTATATATATAATATCATATTATCAAATAAGGTGTAGTTGATATGATTTTACTAAAATACCTATTCTCTAAGAAAAGAATGACTTATACACTACTAACATGAATTTCAAAAAATAATTTGAACTTCTTGGATTTAATTATACTGCTATATTCTTAAAGTAAATGTAATATTATGGAAAACATGAAAACACTTTTCAAAATATTCTATATATCTATATTAAAGATGGTACCTGTTGTGAAAAATAAGGCTTTCCCATTTTACCCTTATTAAAAAGAAAATATTTCAATTTTACCCTTATACAAGTGCCTAAATTTTTCTCTCTCTGCCACCGCCTCCCTCTCTCCTCTCCCTGTCAATTTCTTCAACATAATACATTATATTGTACAAAACAAATGTCAGCATTTCCAATTTTACCCTCCTGTTCACCGCCAGCCTCCTCCTCAAATATCATAAATTATATGCCTAAATTTTTCTCCGCCTCCCTCTCTTCTCTCCCTGTCAATTTCTCCAATATAATACATTATATTGATAAGGCTTTCCCATTTTACCCTTATTAAAAAGAAAATATTTCAATTTTACCCTTATACAAGTGCCTAAATTTTTCTCTCTGCCGCCGCCTCCCTCTCTCCTCTCCCTGTCAATTTCTCCAATATAATACATTATATTGTACAAAACAAATGTCAGCATTTCCAATTTTACCCTCCTGTTCACCGCCAGCTTCCTCCTCAAATATCATAAATTATATTGAAAAATATGCATTGCCAATTTTATCCTCAATTTTTCCAATAATAAATTAGTTGCAGTGAAAAATATGCATTTCCAATTTTACCCTCAATTTCTCCAATATAATAAATTATATTGTACAAAATGATGTAAAAATTTCCAATTTTACCCTTAATCTCTCTGTTCATCGCCAGCCTCCTCAAATAAAAAATTAAAAATTTAAATTGTCCGAAAACATTCTTCGCTTACAGCTGTCACTTTAAGATGTCAACAAAATACAACATGCATAAATTAATAAATATACTAAATAAGTGAAAAATATGCATTTCTAATTTTAACACAGTACAACAGATGTCAGTAAAATACAACATGCATAAATTAATAAATATACAAAAAAAAATAAACAAAATATATTAAATATAATCAATATTTCAAATTTTACCATTATCCACTTCCTCTTTCGAGAACAGATGTCAAAAACATACGATAAGAACAAACATATGTTATTTATCTAAAATAAACATGTGTTATTTATAAAATATTAAATAATTCATGAAGACAGATGTCAAAAATTAAAACATACATAAAATAACAGCTGTCCAAAATACAATATACATATATTAAGAATATCTGAAATAAATAAGTGAAAAATATGCATTTCCAATTTTAACTTTTATTATCTATTTTTAACTTTTTATTAAAAAAACTGCTCTCAAATTTTCTCTCTACCGCCTCCTGCCCCAACCTATGAAAAGTAACAGCTGTCACTTTGACACAGTACAACAGATGTCAGTAAAATACAACATGCATAAATTAATAAATATACAAAAAAAAAATAAACAAAATACATTAAATATAATCAATATTTCAAATTTTGCCATTATCCACTTCCTCTTTCGCTGACAGATGTCAAAAACATACGAACAAACATATGTTATTTATCTAAAATAAACATGTGTTATTTATAAAATATTAAATAATTCACAAAGACAGATGTCAAAAATTAAAACATACATAAAATAACAACTGCCCAAAATACAATATACATATATTAAGAATATCTGAACTTTTATATAACTCTTCAAACAAGAATAATCATCTTTCAAAAACAAATTAAGGAAAAGTAAAGGATAAATAAAATAGTAAGTCTACTGTACAGCTCTTTTCTTATTTTACAGCTCTTAATACTCTTTTTTCTTTTCCTTAAGGATAAATAAAATAGTAAGTCTACTATACAGCTCTTACTTTTCTTATTTTACAGCTCTTAATACTCTTTTTCTTTTCCTTCTATAATTTACTTGACATAGTATAATTATTTCACATTAATTACAAGTTCAGCATAAAAATAAATAAACATCTAGAAGTATTTCAATTTCTAGAACATATGAAAAGCAAAATCCTGCTGATAAAACATACAGCTTAATACTACATCACCAGACATCAACAATTGTAAACACTATAATCTTTTGCAAAAACAAGTATAAATACTTTGTTATGTAAACAAGTATAATTATTTCATATTTTTCTTATATCTTTTATACAAACAACTAAAATCATAATATTTGGTCAAAAAAATTTATAAGGTTCCCTACAAATTTATGTTATAATATTACTAACACAACACCTGCATATATAAGAAAATACTTCAATACAAAATCATAGCTAAAACAAAGCACATCTACAACCTACATATCCAATCTATCAACACTTTAAAACTTTACATAAAAAATCAGATCTACAAAATCCAAGAAATAAAATAAAAAACAAACTAAAAGACGGCCTTCTGTGCTACTGTACGAAAATTAAAAAAAAAACAGCATCTAAATTACTAACAAAACAACTACATATATAAGAAAAAAAGCTACATGCACAAAAAAAAAACATAAGAAAACTATTAATATCCAAAGAAAAAACAGATCTACAAAATTGTTATTCTTATCAATCACAATCAACAGTTGCTGTTCTCCAAAAAAAAAACTAAACATGGTAAAAAAAAATACAAAAAAGTTAGATAAATAAAACAGCAAAAGATTGGATAAAAACTACCTATACAAGAAAATAACAAAAAAGAACAGTATAACAAATATAAATAAACGTGATGTTATGAAATATTACATGCAAAATCACAGCTAAAACAAATATCTCTGAATGTCCAAACTACAAAAAAGAACAGTATGCATAGAAAAACAAACGTAAGAAAGCCATGAACATCTAAAAAAACAAATCTGCACCCAAATTACTAACACAACAACTGTATATATAAGAAAATAACAAGTACTTTAATACAAAATTATAGCTAAAATAAAATAACAAACTAAAAAAATTTACATCAAAAATCACATCTACAAAATCCAAGAAATAGAATAAAAAAACAAACTAATGTGCTACTCTACCAAAATTAAAAAAAAACTGTATATATAAGAAAAAAAGCTACATGCACAAAAAAAACATAAGAAAGCCATCAATATCCAAGGAAAAAACAGATCTATAAATTTGTTATTCTTCACACAATCAACAGTTTGTATTCTCCAAAACAAAAAAGTAAACATGGAAAAAAAATAGAAAAAAGTTTGATAAATAAAACTGTGAAAGCATGGATAAAACCTACATATACAACAAAATAACAAAAAAGAAAGTATAATAAATATAAATAAACGTGATGTTATTAAATATTACATGCAAAATCACAGCTAAAATAAAATAAAACTACTACGTATATTGCTGATTGTCCAAACTGCAAAAAAGAATAGTAAGCATAAAAAATAAACTTAAGAAAGCCATGAATACAAGTTATATCTTATACCTTCATAATAACTCACAAGAAAATAACTCACATAAATACTATTTAATAACAATATATTCTTCATCCTTGCAGGAAAACAAAATAAAAAGCATATTGAGCGAAGGCAAAACGTACACGAAAAACAGTAAGTCCATATCTTACAACTACCTATTTTGTTCACTAGAAACTTCATTTAATTTATAGAATCAATATAAGATAAATAATTATTATAGAAGATATATAGATGGATAAAAAAAGAAAAAAAATAGTATTATCAGAAGAACGACGGAAAAAAAGAAAAATACAAGATCGTATAAGATATCAAGGAAAACAAAAAGATAAAAAGACACCAAATAATGAAAATTTCTATGCTTCTACATCAAAAAAAACAACTTCCTCACTTGGTTTACCTACAACAACCTGTCCAAAATGCAAAGCTATTACTTGGTTAGAGGAAAGTGTTAGACCAACCAAAAAAAACTTCTTCCGGAAGCTGTAATTATTTTATTCCACATTTGTGCAAATTTTGCTGCTTCATTCTCCACATGCTGTACGGTATCTGAAATAGCCCCAGTGGGTAGACAGAACTCATTAGAGAGTGACAACAAAGTCTAAAGAGACCAAAAAGGTTCTCCGAGTATTTTTATACAACTTAGCTATGTGAACCAAACTTAACCCAGAGATACTTCCGAAGAATCACTCTGTCAGACTATTTCAAGAATTTTGACACAGTAATAGAAACGTGGCTATATCATAATGCAGGGAGAAAATGGTGCAAACCCTTAGGCAAATCTGTGAGAATAAGAGGCTTTTAGCCCTTTTTCAGTTGATTCATATTTTCCAACTGGAATGAGACTATTTCAAAGAATTTTGACAAAGAAATAGAAACGTGGCTTATGCATAATGCAGAGAGAAAAAGGTGCAAACCTTGGCAAATCTGAAGATAAAGAGGCTTTTAGCCCTTTTTCTCGGTTGATTCAGATTTTTCAACAGGAATGAGACGTGCATTAAAAGCCCCAGGCATTGATTGAAAGCGGATCTTAACATTCCCAAAGTTCAATCTGTTTTTTATCAAAGAAGCCAGGATAATAAGAAATGAAGCATTGTAAAAGAAAGTACCTCTTTACGTCAAGTTTCTCATAAAGGAAATTAAAAAATAAAAAATATTTAATCAACTTAAGCATCTAAAAACATTTATACAACAATAACCTTCGTCCCGCTAGGTCATGTCGACTATATGAATTCTTGTTTCAAAACTTTCCATTGCCCCACTCTCTCAAATAGCAAGTCCTCACTTTAGCTATCTAATAACATTTATATGAGAAGAAAAAAAATTTTGAACAGTGTAAAGCCAAGTATGTGAGGGATTATAACAAGAAAAGATTGAACTATGATATACTACTAACAGAATAAGCAAGAACTAGTAACATCATGACAATCAGTCAAAGGCAAAATTAAGGTTTGCGAAACAGGTCTGTCACAAGCCTACCAATCAAAGAGGCGGCCCTGACAATAAGGAAACTTATTGAATGTTAAAACATTCAAATTTGCACCCATCAGAAAATTTATCTAGGTCATTCTAACATCCAAAGAACAGAAGATCTGAAAAAACCAAGAAAGTAGGTTCCTACGACATGAAGATGGAACATTATACCAAACAATGTCAACCAACACGATAATTCTTTTTGAAGAAGAAATTCCAGAAAAGAAATTAAGCAGCATTTAAATTTTTTAAGAAAAGTATTATCATGGATAAATACATGCAGCATTAGTAAAAAATTTTATGACAACTTTACACAGCTAGTATAACTCCAGTAAAATTATTGGAGTGACTGTTACACCATAAAGAACTCTATTCTGTTGTAAAAAAGATAGTAAACTAACGAAAAGCTCACAATGTCAATTGCCACATTGGTGAAACGGTGAAAGATATTGAACAAATAGAAGAGAAATGCATTTTGGGGCTACTCATGCAAAGATAAAAGATAAAACTTCATGAGCATCTCAAATAACGGAATTGCAAAAGAAATTTAGTTTTTTAGAAAAATATGCAAGATGAAACTTACAAATTTCAAAGAAAAGAATAGAAATAAACTTCTTGATAATTAAAATAAGTTCACAAAATTAAGCATGGTCAACCTCTCCAAGACGACAATAAGCACCACAAATCCCTCCAACTAATGTTGAGAAAATCGCAAACCAGATCTGAGTATCCATAAAATAAACCTGTAAATAACAATAAAGATAAACAAAATAAGTGAAGAAAAAACTACAAGTTGGTTACAAATCTGCTCATTAAAAACCACGTACAAGAATTATTGGAGCCCAGAGTACAATCACAACACCAATGTTATTCTTTGCTAAAAAAAGAAAAAGCAGAGAAACAAAAAATCATTTACTCAGTAATGAAATTCAAAAAGGTCTTTCACGAACTTAACAATGGGGATAGAACTCATGCCATTGATAAGTATTTATGGGACTTCCCATTATAACCTTAGTTGGATTTACAAGTGGCTTGATCTGCACAATAAAAACAATAGACAAAAAATACAGATATACGCATATACATAGACACAGACAAATACAATAAGATATATAGATGCATAAACACAAGCACACAGACATATTATACATGTAAAACTTAATTAAGCACTCTATTAAATAGCAGTGAAGTCAATCAATATATGCATAACCAGTTAGATCATTAAGAATACATAATTAACAAATAAAAACCTCTATTAGGTTATTATAATCTCCCAAAAATAGAACTAAGAAAGTTCACAGATAAAACACTGAATTATTTAGCAAAGTAGGCAAATATGTGCCTTATTAAACTAACATAAATAACAAGCCTTATGAATATATTGCAAGGCACATGGTAGCGTATCTTAAAGTGGAGCAATTACAATCTTAGTGTTAGAAAGAACTAAATCATGTGAATCGTTACTAATATAGACGTTAGGTAGCTGTTTTCATGGTAAGTACCTCAATATAGTAACTAAATGCCAATTTAGTGAGTATGAGTACCACCCAAAACAATGTGTACCTGAAAATAAGCCAATGTCTAATTATAAACAAGTAAATATAGAAGATATGCAAGTGGTTAATAATAGAAAGATATTCTCGTACTTGAAAAGTGAGAATGCACTTTCATGCATTCCCCTTCCAACAAATAAACGAGGCTGCAAATTATTTTGTCAAACTTTAATAAGCATTAAATGTCACATTGTTTTCATAATAGTATGAAACAGCAAAGGCTGTGGATCGAATACATAGTAATTAACCATGTATCTTGCATATTAGCCAAGTAAAAACCAAAAAGCATAGCAATACCTGAGACCACCACATCATGAGCATCACTATCTTATAGTTTGAACTCTCCAGAAGCCGTCTCAGAAATGGAAAAAGAAACA
>KZ451979.1:4252588-4298912 GCA_002786265.1 Apostasia shenzhenica
AATAGGAAAAAAAGATTTGATAAGTAAGCAATTTTCTTTGTTGTCTTGAAGTGGAGTGTTTTGAATTTGTGCTATATGAATGAAACAGATAAGTTACCTGAGATAGGATACATCATCCGAATCTTAGTTTGCCCACATGTTTAATTCCAATATTTGTCAACACTTGATCTTAGCCAAAAGGCCGAGAAAGGTATAATTCCAATATTTGTCAAGGTTTATAATTCCAATATAAACCCCGAAATCCCCATAAACCCCGCAAACCCCGCAAACCCTGTAAACCGCGCAAACCGCGCAAACCGCGCAAACCCCGTAAACCGGGCAAACCTCGAAAACCCGGCAAACCCCGTAAATGTCGTAAAAATCGGAAAACGTCAAAGAACCCCGTAAACCTTGAAGAACCCTGTAAACCCCGAAGACCCCCATAAAATCCGTAAACCCTCGTAATCCGTAAACCCCCTAAAAACGTAAACCCCGTACAAACCGTAAACCTCGTAAACTCCGTAAACCGCGTAAATCGCGTAAACCGCGTAATCCCTAAAAACTCGATAAACCCCAAAATCCCCGTAAACCCTGTAAACCCCGTACGAACCGTAAACCGCGTAAACCTCGTAAACCGCGTAAACCCCATAAACTGCGCAAACCCTGTAAACCGTGTAAACCCGGGTAAATCGCGTAAACCTCGAAAACCCGGTAAACCCCGAAATCCCTGTAAACCCCGAAATCCCCGTAAACCGCGTAAACCCCGTACAAACCGTGTAAACCCCGTAAGCCCCGCAAGCCCCGCAAGCCTCGCAAGCCCCGCAAGCCCCGCAAGCCCTGCAAGCCCCGCAAACCCTGCAAGCCGCGCAAACTGCGCAAACTCTGTAAACCGCGTAAACCCCGAAAACCCGATAAACCCTGTAAACCGCGTAAACCCCGTAAACTGCGTAAACCCCGTAAACCGCGTAAACCCTGAAAACCCGGTAAACCCCGAAAACCCGGTAAACCCCAAATAACCGGTAAACCCCGAATAACCGGTAAACCCCGTAAACCGCGTAAAAATCGTAAAACGTCGTAAAAACCCGAAGAACCCCGTAACCCCGAAGAACCTGTAACCTCAAGCATTCATGTAGCATTTGCCGTAAGCGCTCAATATTCTCCTGTAAATTGTATCAGGCATTCATGTAGGGGCATTTTCTGTAATTCCCTTTCCAAAAATTTTCTTTCTGGAATAACTGTTATGTTATCCTCTATGCCAGATGGCTTTTGAACTTTATAATATGCTAGCGGGCAATGTAAGTCCTATGACGGGTGAAAATATAAAACCAGCCTACGGAGGTGATGAGGAAGCGTTCCTTAAGAAAGTTGTAACTCCTATTTATGTAACAATAGCAAGGGTGGCTGAACCATCTCGTTTCCTTCATTGGATATACTTTCTGTTTTTCTTTTTCTTGATTCATCTCTTTTCCTTTTGTTCTATGTTCTTGATTACTACAGGAAGCTGAAAGGAGCAAAAGAGAAAAATCAAAGCACTCTCAGTGGAGAAACTATGACGATTTAAATGAATATTTTTGGTAAGAGTTTTAGGTTTTGATTTTAATTTGTATTATCTTTTCTGATATGCATCAGCTTGCAGGTCAATAGATTGTTTCCATCTAGGATGGCCCATGAGAGCAGATGCTGATTTCTTTTGTCAATCTCAAAAATATAGATCTGACAAAAAGGAGGTACACTAGCTGCTTAATTGATGTCTTTCTAAGGGTTTGTGCATATGAATATAGATACTGAAAACAGGAACAAGTTTTGACATATGGATATGGATGCAGATTTCAACATAAATTCAGTTGTATAGTGTTTAATTTATTAGAGAAAAATTTTCTAGACTGATTTTGCGTTGTTTTTGGCCAGGAACCTGTAGAAACTTGTAAGGACCGATGGATTGGAAAATGTAATTTTGTTGAGATACGTTCTTTGCTGGCACATATTTCGAAGTTTTGATAGATTGTGGAGTTTATTTATTTTGGCATTACAGGTAACTAATTGTTCGTTTAAAACTGAATGAAAATGCTTAACCTTTAGCTATCTATTGTAGTTTTGTAATTATTTGTTTCTTGCAGGTCATGATCATCATTGCGTGGAACGGAGGATCACCGTGTGATATCTTTGGTGATGTGGTCTTTAAACAGGTGTTGACCATTTTCATCACAGCTGCAGTTTTGAAGTTAGGACAAGGTAATCGTTTATATAGTCACTTTTATATGTGGATATTTGTAGTTTGATTTAATATATTATAACTTGCTGTATGAATATGGATAGACTTGCATTTTGAATCCCAAATTTGGTGAATGTTCTCTTGCTAAGTTTTTCTGCACTATCTTACATGCCATTTACGTGCATTCTAATTTGTTTTGTAGCATGGATTCAATTCTGCATGTTCCCTTTTCTTAAACCTTATATTAGAGATAATTTAGGGATTTTATACTAGTAAGATACCCTTGTAGGTACCTACAATGAAATATAGAAATTTTAATATTTAACAATAATTATTTTGTAGATATAAAATATTATTTACATATATGAAGGTAAAAACTCACAGATAGCAAAATCATGTGTTTATGTTTTAGTCATTTAAATACCTCACTTAAAGTTCATTTAAGTGATTAGATTGCTGATTTGTACTTTTTTAGTGTTTGAATTCTGCTGCTTTATGTCTCGTATTAATCATAATAACATAATATGGATGAATAATTTTTTTTTGCTATATTAGATTTCAGATTTATTTTTTTCATTTTATAGTTAGTTTGATGGCTGAGTTTTTACTCAAAAATAAGATAAAAAGTTCAATTTCTTTCGATAAAAGATAAAATAACTTGAACTTGCTTTGATTGTTCTAACTCATCCATTTCACTGATAGCTTCACAGTAAACGCAACATGCAAATGAACAGTTGTTTGTCATAGCCTAGAAGAGAAAATATTTACTATATAATTAAAATCGAGAGGAATATAAATTATTAGAATTAAACTATTCGAAGGAAATATGACAACAATAGAATTTGTAATGCTTTTCATTTTGAGTGATGAATTCATATGTGTCGTTTGAATTTTTAATTTTGTATTGTTATTTCTTTATTGCTAATGTTGAATGTCTGATATAGAAATTAATTGTTTTATAAAATTTGAATGCTTATGTTGTTTTATCCTTTGATATTCATTCATTTATATCTTAAGGACATATTTAGTTAGAGAATGTTTTAAGATATTTGAAGATTTTTTAAGATACAATAATAAAACAATAGCAAACCAAGTCTTTATTCCACTTGGTGGGTGTCTACATGAATCTTATTTTCATTAACTTTCAATAATATAATTCATTGAGCTTGAAGTATGTAAGATCATTTCTTATATTTTTTGCTATGTATTGGTTGGCCTTCCTCTTTGTAACATCCCGTGATCCCATTGTAGAAGTATTATTCACTTTTGCTTTAGGAAAATTGTTAATTACTGGAAGCACTTCCCCACGAGGTCACCCATACCCAGTGTTACTCCAGCCCAAGCACGCTTAACTACGAAATTTTCCATCATTAGCCTCACAATTTTTCCCTAAAAAGCGCCTTTACCATTTTGAGATCACATATTTCTACTTATAGAACCAGGATCTCCTCCCTTTTCGATATGAGACGATTCATTTCTGCGCCCCTCTTACCATTCATTATTCGGCCTAGAAGCCTACCAGGAGCTGCACTTTATCTCAGTGATTCCTTTATCTTAGGATCATATAACGTCTAGGTATTTATTGTGATCTTTTTGTATTTTGTCTTGTTGATTTGAATTAAATGTGTATTTATTTAGAATTTAATGTTTGGTAATAACTTGGCTAAAGCGCTACTAGGAGCTGCAAATGCCCAAACATCGTGTGCAATGTTAGAAAAGTTGCAAAGCAAAGCCTGATTAGTTAAATATCGTGAACGATGAATAGAAACAGTCCACATGATAAGTGGTGAGCCTCCAAATGTCACGTGTACAACTGAGATTTAATGCTAAATCTAGGTGTTAACGGTATGCTAGGTCGGTAAATCATATCCTAAAGAGTTAGTTTTGGAGTTTTAGTATTCAATGTGGTGCCAAGTGGATGACTTCATCCACGTGTAGGAGAAACTGAAAGTTTAAATGCCATGTGTCTAATGGACGTAGGCAAGTGTAGTGGATGAAAAATATTTAGATTTAAGAAAAAGAGGGAATATCGTTAAATATTTGATTTGGCGTGCTTCTTCCAACTCTTCCCATCTATTGGTTGGCTAGAGTAAAGTAACGAGAAAGAAATTCGAAGAAAGAGAGAATTCTGGAAGAAAAATCTTTGATTGAAAGCTGATTAGAATGAACTAACACAAACAGAAAGTAGGCAAAGCTTAATATATATAAATTTAGAAGTTCAAGCCTTAAAAAATCTAGTATTTTGAGCAAATTAAAATGCATATTATTGTTCGTGGATTGGAATGCTTGGCATAATATACGAAGGTGAAGTTAAATTTTTCAATTCTGAATGCTTTTATAGTGATTTTATTTTACTGAGATATTTCTTTAAAGCATTCAAACTCTAGCATGATATATACTCTTAGTTTAAATATATAGAAATATCTGTAGCCGTTGTTGTCATTTTACTTCTTGCTTGGGCTATATATTGAATTAGTGACAACAAGAATGCCAAGTCTAGAGGACTGTTCAAGGTGAATATGAATTAAAAAGTTGTGTAAAATTGACGTTTTAAAACACTAATTTCTCGTGGTATATATGTCAGTGTCCAAGTGAACAATGATGACTTTTAAGTAATGGGTGCTGAGGAATTGTTCACAATATGCTTTACTGATCTTCCAATTTAGCCGCTGCAGCATGATTGGAACAATGATTTACTACTGATCTCAGTCCTACCCGTGGGGGTATGATTAGTAATGATAGTTTACTTGATCTCAGTCTACCACTGAGTATGATATTGACAAATAATTAAATGATCTCCAGTCTACACTGAGGTAGAGACAAGATAATATCCTAGTCTACCAACTGAGGGTATGTATTGACAATGATAGTCAATCTCCGTTACCTGAGGATGGATTGACAATGATCTTTGACCAGTGCTACTTGGATAGTCGTTGAGGACATTCCAATGTTATATTGGGCAGAATGACGATAACCACCGAGAGAAATCAAGGCCAGTTGACGAAAGTGGTTTTAAACTTCGTCCCTGATGTTTTTGTAGAGGAATCTCCTCTATCTACTATTATATATATCTCTTTTCTTTGCTTACACCTCAACCGAGAGTTAATAGTATAAGGCGGGATCGAGGAGTATTATATCCGATTTATGAGGGATGGGCTGTAGGCTTTAAGCATCATAATTGAGTTGGGAAACGGCCAAGCAGCGGGATCAAGTTAGGTATCGTGTTCTGAGTATGGTCGGTGGGTTCGATTGTATGTGCTGATTATATAATCGTATTTCGTGTTAATGGGATGGCTTGATTGATGTTGAGGAAGGCCGAATCAGCGGATCGATACAATATATATTGTGTATCCGATGTTAAGGGCGATGCTTGTAGCTTAAGCATCGTAACCAATGAGGGATGCTGTAGGTTAATCATCGTGAACTGATGTTGAAAATGGCCGAACCATCGGTATCGAGGGTTCAAGATATGTTAAAGGGAAATCTATTGGAATATCTGTTCTGTAAATACTGGGTTTTGAAGAGTCTTCCTCTGATGCCTTGTGTAAAGGGCTAATAAGTAACTTATTTTGATAATATTATGAAAGATCGTTATGCTTGTGTAATTTTATAATTTTGGATGAGTTTTGTCTACCCAGTCGATTCAGTTGGATTGAATGCATCTTTTTGGTAGGTACTCTTCACCTAGACAAAGCATAGGGCAGGGCAAGGAGATGGAGAGGCTTAGTCGGGTGTTTTGTTGTTCGTTTTTACTTGTTGGCTATGAACTTATGTTATTCAAATGATTTTTTGTAATGATTTAAAAAAAACAACTGTGGTGTTTTGATGGAACCATGTACTATCTTTATAATTCGTTCTTTCTATAATCGATCCTCGATCTTGTTTGTTTGAGGTTTTATGTTCCTCGTCCTAATTGTATGTTTTTCGTCACACCCACTACCGACGGAAGTAGGGTGGATGTGACAGGACATCGTCGTCGATCCACTCTATGCTCTCTTTGGCACGAGCGTTACCTCTCTTTCTCTTTTTACACAGCAAAATTAATAAATCCAACTTTGCTTATTAGAATTATGTATTAGGCTACGATTTATCTGTTCAAACCATCAGCTGACTTTTTTCTGAGCTTATCTTCATAAGGCCACTTCTTCTTTCTTGTCGATATTACTCATTTTTCCATCTTGTCTTTTTGCTATACGTTCATCCACTTTACCATTTCATTCTGTGACCACTACGCTAATTTGTGTGTTCTGTTTTTTGGCCCAGTATTCAGCACCATATAATATCGCTTGGCCTTACAATTATTTTATAAATTTATCTTTAAATCTTAAGTAAAATTTTCCTATCACATTAATACCACTAATGTATTCCTCTATTTTATTTATTATGCCTTAAGTTCTTATTAATAATATTTACCGTTGTTTTACCATTATTTTGTATGATTTAACTTGATTCAATTAATTGTCATCTTCTCATTTGCAATAGCTTCTTTCTTGACTAAATTTATACTATATAGTTCAATTTTTAATTTGCTGAAACAAAAAGTTCAAGGAGTGATCGCCGGGATTGATGTCTATATGAGTGGATCAAAATCACACAGATTAAGAAGCGCTTTTGGCAGGGCTTTTTGGTGGAGGGTGTAGGAATTGAAATCGTCCTTACTTCAGAAAAGTTTCTGTGAGGAGAGTTCCTGAGCTGTATAAGTAAATAGCGTTGATCCCAAAATAGCAGATGCACTTTTTTGGGCAAACCAAATGTTAGTATCAGAAACTCTTATGTTGATGCGGGAACGGAAAGGGATGCCAATTTATATTTTATATTTATATTCAGCAAAATTAACTGACAAATTATTTTAATTTAATAGAAAATTATTTCTAGATAATTATATGATAAATAAATTTGAATCCCGTAAATTAAGATATTTTTAAAATTCAAAATTAAGTTTGATCGTTATGATAAATAAGAATTTATCAATTAGATTAGGGCGTCAATTTAAATTAAATAAAAATTAGATCCGAAGTTTAGGAATTTAGGACAAAAACGTCTCACAATTAAATTCAACAGTATTAACACATTAAGGAATTATCGGTCACGATTAATAGAGCTAAAATAAATTATTTAAGTCTGACGAATTATTTATATAAGAAATCAAATAAATTCAACTTAATTGAGTTCGAGAAAGTAATTACCAACCGATTTGAATTGGAGAGTACGAGCGCATGTGCGGACAAAGGCAGACGGGCACGAGCACAGGCAGGTACGGTGGACAGGCCGTGGGCGGGCGCGGGCGGGTGCCAGCAAGGGCAGGCAGGCGGCACCGCGACGAACGGGGCGCGGGGCACGCAGGGCGCGTAGACCGGAGGTGGCGGGCCGGCGGGGCAGCGCCGCCGCAGGCAGGCGGAGCGGCGCGGGAGAGCGAGCTGGCTGAACGGCGGGCAGCGCGCCGCGCGTGGGAGAGCAGGTGGGCAGGCGGGCGCGCTCGAAGCGCAGGCGAGCAGGCGGCGGCGCGTGCAGGAGCAAGAGCTGCGTGGTCGAGCTCAAACGGCCAGCAGCGAGGCGTGTCCGCAAGCGCAGCGCAGGTGCGCGCGGCGAGGCGCGGCGAGGAGCGGCCGAGCGAGACGAGGGAACAGAACTGCGCGATCGGAGCGGCAGCGGCGTCGGACGAATTTGGCGGAACTGCGAGGTGCTGCGAGTGGAGAGAGCTTCGAAGATTTTTATTTTATGTTTTTTGTTCTTTTTGAAAGTGGATAACTAGGCTAGTTTGAGGATTCTCACCAAAGGCTAACCTTACCCTTTCCTTCACCGGAATATCGACCTTTAACCGGATGTAGGCTTCTGAGAAAAACTCAAACATATTTACATTCATCAAAATACTATCTTTTTTACAATGCAAGGCGACCTCTTTATATAGAGAGATCCCATGTAGAAATTTGAAAATACAATATTACATGCAGAAAATAAAATACCAAATAAATAAAAGCAAATATGAAACTAATAAAATAAAATCAGCTCTAAATGTAGTGAGTTTCCAAATCTTCCAAATATGCTCTGAATCGAATCAAATCAAATCAAATCTAAATAAAGCTAATATGAAAATCTCTATTAGCTCTAATTAATTTGAATTTGAATTTTGATTCAGTGCATAACGTCATCCTAGCCATTCAATTCGATGCTGATCTGTGTCCCCACCAATTCTCCCCAGATAGGAGGAACTCGACCCTGTCGAGTATGGGTCATGCGGCTCATGTGTCTTCAAATGGGTCAGATCAGTTGTAACCTTTGAGCTTCCTAAAAAGATAAAATTCTCTATCGAACGAAATATCACGGATAATTGAATTCTATTAAAATTACTTGCTCAACAAGTTTATTTAGTTAGCTCTAAATAATTATTGAGGTGGATTTTAGCTGTCTTCTATTTTAAAGCTATCCTCCTCGTTCATCTCATCCTCGTACTTTTCGTACTCTTCGGCTAAAGTAGGATCTGCTATATAAATAGATATAGGTAAGGAACCAAGTTCCAATGCTTCAGGAAAAATGAAGGTCTCCATGGAGAACTCATTCAAAACTTCTTTCACGAAGAAACTAGATTGGTCACCTATAGTTTCAATAGGTTTGGCAATGAGAGTAGGAATTGGAGCAATTCGTGCTAATCTAGGCTCATGTTATTTATTAGGTGTGGATATGCGATCAAACTTTGCGATAAGCTCGGTCAACATATCTTCTAATTTGGGATCCATGGGAATAGAAAAGCTAGACCTAGTGGGTATATGCAAACAGAAAAAAATATGACTAAATGCACCATATTCCAACCATGCTCTGATACCAAGTTGATGCAGAACGGAAAAGGGATGCCAATTATATTTTATATTTATATTCAGCAAAATTAATTGGCAAATTATTTTAATTAATAGAAAAATATTTTCTAGATAAATTATATGATAAATAAGATTTTGAATCCCGTAAATTAAGATATTTTAAAATTAAAATTAAACTGGATCGTATGATAAATAAGAATTTATTAGGCTACTGGTCGTCAAAAATTGTAAATTCCAATAACTAGATTCGACGGTTCAGCTGAATTGTAGAGACAAACGGTCGTCACAATTAAATTCCAATTCAGTGAATAATAACACACAAGGAATTATCGGGTGCTACTACAATTAGAAGCTAAATAAGATATTATTCATTAGTTAGGCAAATAATTTATTGTAAGAAGATACAAGTAATGTTCAGCTTTATATTTAGAGTTTTCTGATGAGAAGTATAGTTGATTACAGTTGTGGCGATTTTGAATCGAAATTATGTCACTGGAGTTATAGTAAAGGAAAAAAGGGTTTACGGGCCATGGTGGCGGACAAACGCGCAGACGGGCATGAGCATCAGGGCTGGGAGCGACCAGTGCGTGGGCGGGGCGGCGGTGGCTCGGCGCGCAGCTGAGGCAGTGCAGGCGGCACGTTGGGCGGCAAGCTCTCAGGCAACGCGGGCGTGCAGACTGAGAGGGGCGTGCGGGCCGGCGGGAGGCCAGGTGCCTGGCACAGGCTAGGCGGAGCGGCGCATGGAGGGCAGAGCGGAGCCGGGAGGTGGGGCGAGCGGGCACGCGCGCTGGCTGCGTGCGGGCGGCGGTTCGGCGCAGGTTGGCAGGTCGGTGTCGCGCTTGCGGAAGCGTCAGGCGGTCTGGGGCGGTGGCGCTGAGGGAGCAGAGGTGCCTGCGCTGTGTTGGTCGTGATGCTTCGAGGGCCTAGCCCCCTCGGCGAGGCGCGGCCGAGCGAGACGAGGGAACGAAAATGCGCAATCGGAGCGGCAGCGGCGTCGGACGAATTTGGCGGAACTGCGAGGTGTTGCGAGTGGAGAGAGCTTTGAAGATTTTTATTTTATTTTATTTTATTTTATTTTTGTTCTTTTTGAAAGTGGATAACTAGGCTAATTTGAAGATTCTCGCCAAAGGCTAACCCTACCCTTTCCTTCACCGGAATATCAACTCCTTAACCCTAATTTAGGCTCTGAGAAAACTCAAACATAATTTCATTCATCAAAATACTCTTTCTTTTTTACAATGCAAGACGACCTCTTTATATAGAGAGATCCCATGTAGAAATTTAAAAATACAATATTAAATGCAAAAAATAAAATACCAGATAAATAAAAGCAAATATGGAACTAATAAAATAAAATCAGCTCCAAATGTGGTGAGTTTCCAAATCTTCCAAATATGCTCTGAATCAAATCAAATCTAAATAAAGCTAACATGGAAATCTCTATTAGTTCTAATTAATTTGAATTTGAATCTTGATTCAGTGCATAACGTCATCCTAGCCATCCAATTCGATGCTGATCTGTGTCCGCACCACTGTGGTTAAGCATGTTTAGACTAGAGTAGTACTAGGATGTATGATTTATCGAGAACACTCAAGTCACGCAGTTCGTAGAAGTCCAAGCAGACAATATTTATGTATTTGGATCATAGGATGTTATAAATTTGCCCCACCACTTCACAACTGTTTTTCAGATTTCTCCCTATCTCGGTTATAGGTTGACCGACAAATCAAAAGCACCTATTATACACTTTGGTTGATCTAGTTCACTTTAAATCAACCCGAACATGTTGCTATTGTCTTTTAAACATGGCTCTAGTAATCATCTCAATCTATCATATTTTTACGTGTTCATAAGATTGACCTTAGAATACTTCTAGTTGAAATAAGCCCTAAAACCTAAAGTAGCACAAGATCTTAGGTTTCTCTCATTGCCTAGATTAGTTCCACAAATTCTTCGAGCACTTGATGCCTATTCATTTTTTTTTTAAACTTCTTCAGTCCTCATTCCCATCTTTGTCCTTGAGCAGAAAGATCCAACCTCTGCTCCTCCTCTATGTTCTCAATATATATTAATCCCGATTCGACTTTGCAATTTTTAAGCTATATTTACTCAATTCATTTTTAGTATTGCTAAGTGCTGTATGCTCCCCAAGTTGGCTTAGAATGCCGAGCCACAAAGGAAAAATTTTGGGAATGATTTAAAGAGTTAATACAAAAGAAGATACTTCTGGAGGAAAGATATTTATTGGAGGAAGATTTAAATGGACTGTTGGACGTGAGTATGCTGAGGAATTTAATACATACTCCACATGGTTGGATATGGTTTGGCAGAATAAATGAGGGAGGGCTAAAACTCATTTAGAGTTTTCTTCAGCATCTATGATCTTGTAATTGCTCAATATCTTTATTCAAGAAGAAGACGAAGCGAGCATGATTATCACGCTACAAAAATGGACACTTCAACGAACTCAAGATTTTGATTATCTTCTTATAGTAACGAGAATTCGCTTGGATTGCTTAAAATTGTAAAGTCATTCCAAGTGATATGTTTTGACAATACCCAACACACTCGATTAATATTTTTAGATCGAGATAAAGTATTTGAGAAAAAATTAATAAGTCAAAATCCTATCCTCGGGACTCGATGGTTGAAAAATCTACAAGAATGACGAAAACAAATCGTATATTTAAGAAGAAAGTTCTAGAACTGGGCCAATAGAAACTTATTAACGGCGGACGAACTCGATCCATTGCTGGTTGACAGTTGCCTTAACGTGTATCCGTCAACGGATGCGCCAAAGGATGTCGCTGGCGAGAACCCAAATAAGAATAATTCCAAGATAATAAAGATCAACTCGGTGTGCGAAGATGATGCTACAAGAAAAAAATTTAAGGAAGAAAAAAGACTTTCGTTATAAGAGATTGGTTTAAAAACAAAAATAATGACCTAAGTGGAGACAACTATCAAAGTTGGCTCAAACGAGAGCTCATAAGAAAGCAAATAGGCAATGCCAAAAAAGGACTATGGCTTCTTTGAGGATTTATATAAGAAGTTACGACATTTAAGAAGCGAGTAAGTGACATTAATACTAGGCGATTGCCAAGGCAAGAGATAGAAACAAACTAAAGATTTAATTCTGAAAGTAACATGTATTAAAAAATGAAAATCAAAGAGTACTTTTTATGGAAGAAGAGTTATCAAAAAATAGCATGGATGAGTTACTGATTCAACAGCTTTTCAATTGAACGATTAGTGAAATTTAATTGATGTTACAGACAAGGAATTCAGCACCCTAAAGAAAGTAATAAATTACTCTACATCCAACCGTATTCAGTAAAGCTAGGAAGTATTGGAAATTTTAAAGAAGAGAAACATAAAAAAAAACGAGTAGGACCAGATCACATCCCAATTGATGCTTTGGCAGGTGGCTTAAAGGAGATGAAGGAGTTTCTTGGCGCCTACTAGATTGTTTAATATTGCATTTTAAAGACAAAAGCGATGTCAACATGGAATGGAGAAGACAGGCGATATATTCAGAACACATACTTCCTATAAGAACAAAAGCGGCGATGATTGTATAAAAATTGTGCCAATATCATCTAAGGACATGTAAATTAATGAACGTCCATACTTTAAAACTTCTTGGAGAGGAGTTGATCGAAACAAAGGTTACGTCTCAAACTAAGGTATCACGAGAATCGTCTTTGGTTTTATCGCCACGGTAGATTCTGACTATAGAAGCCATTCATTACTTAAGAAGTTTCAATGGAGAAATTTAAGCGAGAAAGGAAAACTACATTTGGTTTTTACTTGATTTGAAACAAAGCTTATGATAAAGTCTCAAGAGAAGTACTTTGGAGAGTTTCTAAGGAAAAGAAAAGTCGAGATTGTGCACTCGCTATCAATTCAAGTGATATAAAGACAACTGTATGAAATGAGTCTATTCACCTCTGTTCGGACCACAATGGAGTTGACCTGCAAGGAATTTCCTATCTACAGGCGATTACACCAAAGGCTTGGAACTTTAAGTCCGTATCTTTTTGCTTTGATTATGGAAGCCATGACTGGACATATCCAAGATGAAGTGCCTTGATGTATGGTAGCACTAGTACCTGGGACGCTGAGGCCCGATTTTGACTTTCTATTCTCCTGAAAGAATTCAAACTCCAAAATAAAATTTATTTTTTTTAAATGATTTTCTAGAAAACTGGCGCTACGCGACGGCTTTCCAGCTCATCGCCCATCCCTTCGCTGCTTTAGCCCAAGGATGCTTAACTCACGTGATTTTTTTCAAAAAAATAAGTCAACAAGAGGACTTCCCTGGAGGTCACCCATCCTAGTACTACACACGCCCAAACACGCTTAACTGTGGTGTTCTGATGTAATTCGGTGCTTTAGTACTGGTATGGTTACAATCGTACTGTTAGTTTGCTGACGTCTATTTAGATCTCCCGGGACGCTGACACCCGATTTTGGCTTTCTATTCTCTTTACGGAATTCAAGCCCCGAAATAAAATTTATTTCTTTCTAAATGATTTTCTGGAACACCTACACAACGCGACAGCTTCCCAGCGTGTCGCCCATCCCTTCCCCGCTCTCGCCCAAGCACGCTTAACTCACGTAATTTTTTTCCAAAAAAAGATTGCAACATAAAGAATTCTCAAGAGGTCACCCATCCTAGTATTACTCTCGCCCAAACACGCTTAACTACAAAGATCTGATAGGATTCGGTGCTTTAGTGCTGATATGGTCGCACTCGTATTGTTAGTTTGCCGAACTCTATTTAGATCATCGGGGACGCTGAGGCCCGATTTTGGCTTACTTATCTCTTGACAGAATTCAAGCCCCGAAATAAAATTTATTTTTTTCTAAATGATTTTCTGAAAAAACCGGCTCAACGCGACGTCTTCACAGTGTGCCGCCCATCCCTTCCCTACTCCCGCCTAAGCACGCTTAACTCGCATGATTTTTTCCAAAAAATAATGTAACATGAGAACTTCCCAGGAGGTCACACATCCTAGTACTATTCTCGCCCAAGCACACTTAATTGCGGGGTTCTCATCGAATTTGATGCTTTAATGCAGGTATGGTCGCACTAGTATTGTTAGTTTACCGACTTCTATTTAGATCACCCGGGACGCTGACACCCGATTTTGGCTTTCTATTCTCTTGATGGAATTTAAGCCTCGACATAAATTTTATTTCTTGCGAAATGATTTTCTGGAAAACTGGCGCAATGCGATGACTTCCTAGTGCACCGCCCATCCCTTCTTCGCTCTCAACCAAGCACGCTTAACTCACGTGATTTTTTCCAAAAACAGAATGCAACACGAGAACTTCCCAAGAGGTCACCCATTCTAGTACTAGTCTCGCCCAAGCCCGCTTAACTCCGGAGTTCTGATGGAATCCAATGCTTTAGTCCCAGTATAGTCGCACTAGTATTATTAGTTTACCGACGTCTATATAGAGCACCAGGGATACTGACACTCGATTTTGGCTTTTTATTCTCCTGACGGAATTAAAGCCCCGAAATAAAAATTATTTCTTTATAAATGATTTTTTGAAAAACGGCGCAACGCAACAGCTTTCCTGCGCATCGCCCATCCCTTTCCAACAAGAGGACTTCCCAGGAGGACACCCATCCTAGTACTACTCTCGCCCAAACAATCTTAACTGCGAAGTTCTGATGGGATTCAGTGATTTAGTGCTGATATGACCGTACTCGTATTGTTAGTTTGCCGAATTCTATTTAGATCACCCGGAACGCAGAGGCCCGATTTTGGCTTTCTATTCTCTTGACGGAATTCAAGCCTCGAAATAAAATTTATTTCTTTCTGAATGAATTTTTGGAAAACTGGCGCAACGCGATGGCTTCGCAGCATGCCGCCAATCCCATCCATGCTCCGGCCCAAGTACGCTTAACTCAAGCGATGTTTTTCAAAAAAAAAATGCAATATGAGGACTTCCCAGGAGACCACCCATCCTAGTACTACTCTTGCCTAAGCACGCTTAATTGCAAAGTTTTGATAGGATCCGGTGCTTTAATGCTGGTATGATCACACTAGTATTGTTAGTTACCGATATCTATTTAGATCACCCGAGACACTAACGCCCGATTTTGGCATTCTATTCTCTTGATGAAATTCAAACCATGAAATAAATTTATTTTTTTCTAAATGATTTTCTGAAAATCCGGCCCCACGCTACGTCTTCTCAGCGCGTTGCCCATCCATTCGCCGCTCCCGCCCGCTCCCGCCCAAGCACGCTTAGCGTCGCCCATCCCTTCGCTGCTCCCGCCCAAGCACGCTTAACTTAAGTTATAAATGATTTTTTGAAAAACGGCGCAACGCAACAGCTTTCCTGCGCATCGCCCATCCCTTTCCAACAAGAGGACTTCCCAGGAGGTCACCCATCCTAGTATTACTCTCGCCCAAGCACGCTTAACTGCGAAGTTCTTATGGGATCTGATGCTTTAATGCTAGTATAGTCAAACTAATATTATTAGTTTACTGACGTCTATTTAGATCACCTGGGACACTGACACCCAATTTTAGCTTTCTATTCTCTAGACGCAATTCACGCCCCGAAATAAAATTTATTTCTTTCTAAATGATTTTCTGGAGAACCGGCGCAATACAACGGCTTTCAAGTGCATCGCCCTTCCCTTCGCTGCTCCAGCCTATGTACGTTTAACTCACGTTATTTTTTTCAAAAAATTAATGCAACAAGAGAACTTCCTAGGAGGTCACCCATCCTAGTACTACTCTCACCGAAACACTCTTAACTGCGGAGTTCTGATGGGATCCAGTGCTTTAGTGCTAGTATGGTTGCACTCGTATTAATAATTTACCGATGTCTATTTAGATCACCCGGACGCTAACGCCTAATTTTGGCTTTCTATTCTCTTTACGGAATTCAAGCCCCAAAATAAAATTTATTTTTTTCTAAATGATTTTCTGGAACACCAGCGCAACGCGATGACTTCCAAGCATACTGCCCATCTCTTCGCTACTCCCGTCCAAGCACGCTTAACTTACGTGATTTTTTCCAAAAAAAGAATGCAACAAGAGGACTTCCTTTGCGGTCACCCATCCTAGTACTACTCTCGCACTTGCACGTTTAACTGCAGAGTTATGATGGGTTCTCTTGCTTTAGTGCTGGTACGATCGCACTAGTATTGTTAATTTACCGATGTCTATTTAGAACACCCGGGACTCGAACGCTAGATTTTGGCTTTCTATTCTCTTGACGGAATTCAAGACCCGAAATAAAATTTATTTCTTTCTAAATAATTTTCTGGAACACCGGCTGAACGCGATGGCTTCCCAGCATGACGTCCATCTCTTCGCCGCTTCCGCTCAAGCACGCTTAACTCACGTGATTTTTTTTTCCAAAAAAAAATTGCAACACAAGACTTCCCAGGAGGGCACCCATCCTAGTACTACTCTTGACCAAGGACGCTTAACTGCGGAGTTCTGATGGGATTCGCTGCTTTAGTGCTGGAATGGTCGCACTCGTTTGTTAATTTTTCGACATCTATTTAGATCACCCGGGACGCTGACGCCCGATTTTGGCTTTCTATTCTCTTGACTAAATTCAATCCCCAAAATAAAATTTATTTCTTTCTAAATAAATTTCTAGAACACCGGCGCAACGCGACGTCTTCCCAGCGTGCGTCCATCGCTTCGCCGCTCCCGCCCATGCACGCTTAACTCACGTGATTTTTTCTTAAAAAAGAATGTAACATAAAAATTTCCTAGGAGGTCACCCATCCTAGTACTACTTTCGCCCAAGCACGCTTAATTGCGTAGTTCTGATGGGATTCAATGCTTTAGTGCTGGTATGGTCAAACTCGTATTGTTAGTTTGCCGAAATCTATTTAGAAGATCCGGGACGTTGATGTCCGATTTTTGCTTTCTACTCTCTTGATAGAATTCAAGTCCCGAAATAAAATTTATTTCTTTCTAAATGATTTTCTGGAAAACCAGCGCAATGCGACGGCTTCCGAGCACGTCGCTCATCCCTTCGTCGCTCCCACCCAAGCACAATTAACTCACGTGATTTTTTCCAAAAAAAAATGCAACACGAGAACTTCCCAGGAGGTCATCCATCTAAGTACTACTCTCGCCCAAGCAAGCTTACCTGCGAAGTTCTGAAGTGATCCGGTGCTTCGGTGCTGGTATGGTCACACTGCTATTGTTAGCTTTTCAAATTCTATTTAGATCACCCGGGATGCTGACGCCCGATTTTGGCTTTCTATTCTCTTGACGGAATTCAAGCCCCAAAAAAAATTTTATTTCCTTCTAAATAATTTTTTTGAATACCTGCGCAACGCGACGGCTTACCAGCGCGTCGGCCATCCCTTCGCCACTCCCGCCCAAGCACGCTTAACTCACGTGATTTTTTCCATAGAAAGAATGCAACACAAGGACATCCTAGAAGGTCACCCATCCTAGTACTACTCTCGCCCAAGCACGCCTAATTGCGAAATTCTGATGGGATCCGGTGCTTTAGTGCTGGTATGGTCGCACTAGTATTGTTAGTTTGTCGAATTCTATTTAGAATACCCGGGACGCTGATGCCCGATTTTAGCTTTCTATTCTCTTGATGGAACTCAAGTCCTGAAATAAAATTTATTTCTTTATTAATGATTTTCTGGAAAATCGGCGCAATGCGACGGCTTTCGAGCATGTCGCCCATCCCTTCGCCGCTCCCGCCCAAGCACGCTTAACTCACGTGATTTTTTCAAAAAAAAAATGCAACACGAGAACATTCAAGGAGGTCATCCATCCAAGTACTACTCTCGACAAGCAAGCTTAACTGCGAAGTTCTGAAGGGATCCGGTGCTTCAGTGATGGTATGGTCACACTGCTATTGTTAGTTTACCGACTTTTATTTAGATCACCCGGGACACTGACGTCCGATTTTGGCATTCTATTCTCTTGATGGAATTTAAGCCCCGAAATAAAATTTATTTCTTTCTAAATGATTTTCTAGAAAACCGGCACATCGCGACGGCTTTCGAGGGCGTCACCCATCCCTTCGTTGCTCCCGCCCAAGCACGCTTAACTCACGAGATTTTTTCCAAAAAAAAAATGTAACACGAGAACTTCCCAAAAGGTCATCCATCCAAGTACTACTCTTTCCCAAGCAAGCATAACTGAGGAGTTCTGAAGGGATTCGGTGGTTCAGTGCTGGTATGGTCACACTGCTATTGTTAGTTTACTGACGTCTATTTAGATCACCCGGAACATTGATGCCAGATTTTGGTTTTCTATTCTCTTGACGGAATTTAAGCCGCGAAATAAATTTTATTTCTTTCTAAATAATTTTCTAGAAAACTGGCGCAAAGCAACGGCTTCCCGGCGCAGCGCGCATCCCTTCGCCGCTCTCGCCCAAGCACGCTTAACTCACGTGATTCTTTCCAAAAAATGCAACACAAGGACATCCTAGGAGGTCACCCATCCTAGTACTAGTCTCGCCCAAGCACGCTTAACTGTGGAATTCTGATGGGATCCGTGCTTTAGTGCTGGTATGGTCGCACTCGTATTGTTAGTTTATCGAATTTTATTTAGAATACCCGGGACGCTGATGCCTAATTTTGGCTTTCTATTCTCTTGACGGAATTTAAGTCCTGAAATAAAATTTATTTCTTTCTAAAAAAATTTCTAGAACACCGGCGCAATGCGACGGCTTCCCAGCGCGCCACACATCCCTTCGCCGCTACCGCCCAAGCACGCTTAACTCACATGATTTTTTTCAAAAAAAGAATGCAACACAACGACTTCCCACGAGGTCATCATCCTAGTACTACTCTTACCCAAGCACTATTAACTCCGGAGTTCTTATGGGATCCAGTACTTTAGTGCTTGTTTGGTCGCACTAGTAATGTTAATTTACCGACGTCTATTTAGATCACCCTATACGTCGACTCCCGATTTTGGATTTCTATTCTCTTGATGGAATTCAAGCCCCGAAATAAAATTTATTTCTTTCTAAATAATTTTCTGGAACATCGGCGCAACGCGACGGCTTCCTAGCGCGACACACATCCCTTCGCTGCTACCGCCCAAGTACGCTTAACTCACGTGATTTTTTTTAAAAAACGAACGCGACACGACAACTTCCCAGGAGGTCACCATCCTAGTACTACTCTTGCCCAAGTACTATTAACTCCGGAGTTCTGATGGGATCAGGTACTTTAGTGCTTGTTTGGTCGCACTAGTAATGTTAGTTTACCGACGTCTATTTAGATCACCCTGGACGCTGACGCACAATTTTGTCTTTCTATTCTCTTGACGAAATTCAAGCCCCGAAATAAAATTTATTTTTTCCTAAACGATTTTTTGGAAAACCTGCGCAACACAATGGCTTCCCAGCGCGTCGCCCATCCCTTCTTCGCTCCCACCCAAGCACGCTTAACTCACGTGATTTTTTCCATAAAAAGAAAGGACATTTACCTACATGCCACACAAATCTTTTAATATTACACCACACACATTTTCTTCACAAAAGTTACGCTATGGAGTGTGAAGAAAGTATGTGTGATGTAATACCTGAAGATTTGTGTGGCATGTGTGTAAAAATCCCAAAAAAGGTCACCCATGCAACACGAGGACTTCCTAGGAGGTCACCCATCCTAGTACTACTCTCGCCGAAACACGCTTAACTGTGGAGTTCGAATGGGATCCGATGCTTTAGTGTTGGTATGGTCGCACTTGTATTATTAGTTTGCCGACGTCTATTTAGATCACCCGGGACGCTGACGCCCGATTTTGGCTTTCTATTCTCTTGACGGAATTCAAGTCCCGAAATAAAATTTATTTTCTTTCTAAATGATTTTTTAGAAAACCTGCGCAACCCGATGTTTTCCAAGAGCGCAACCAATCCCTTCTCTTCTCCTGCCCAAGCAAGCTTAATGCACGTGATTTCTTCCAAAAAAATGAATGCAACGAGGACTTTCCCAGGAGGTCACCCATCCTAATACTACTCTTGCCTAAGCACGCTTAACTCCGAAGTTCTGATGAGATTTGGTGCTTTAATGCTGGTATGGTTGTAATCGTTTTGTTAGTTTGCCGAATTTTATTTAGCTCACTCGGGACGCTGACGCCCGTTTAAGCTTTCTTTTCTTTTGATGGAATTCAAGACACAAATTAAAATTTAATTCTTTCTAAATGATTTTCTGGAAAACCGGCGCAACTCGACGGCTTCCCAGCGCGCCGCCCATCCCTTCCCCGCTCCTGCCCAAGCACGCTTAACTCACGTGATTTTTTCGAAAAAAAAATATAACACGAGGACTTCCTAGGAGGTCACCCATCCTAGTACTATTGAACCTCTTAATTTTGATGATTACAATTAATTTAATATTATGTGCTAATTATCTTATTAAGTGTGTTATCATGTTATTTATGTCATAATTGAAGTGAATGTCCAAATTCAAGTTCTAGAAAAGAAGTATACTACATGATTCATTTTTATTTTCGTTTCTAGGACATAATTTTAAGCATGCATGTTATTGCCAAGCATTTAACTTGTACTCAATCTTAGTCAGCTTAAGGTCTATCCATTCTTTGATAATTTTTGCTGTGAAATTTATCTTTATAGGTGCAAGAAAAATCGGTCGATTTCCAAAATCAACCGGATTTATCTGGATTGGCCCAAACTCAACTGCCCAGCTGACCGCCCATCCAAATCTCGAAAAATTGAGAATATTTTATTTCCACTACTTTGTTTCTAGCAGCCCACTTTAAAAATATATTTTAACTTGAAACATCTCTCAAAAAATTATTTCTTTACTCTTGTTTATTCTAAAATAAAAAAATATTTGCATTTCTCATTCCACTTGTTCTTTTCAGCAGTCTTTGAGTTTTGTACTGAATATATTATCCACTTAAGCTATCCAATATGTCAAAATCTATCATAGGTGTCACTCTCTCTTTGTTTTAGCCCTTGGGTGAAAGTTTGGGTATTTTAGCCTCCATTTTTAAATTATCATTTTTACTGAAAATACTCCAACATATTTCATTATGGGAAATGGAAAAATTCTATGCTTTATCATATCTGCCTTTTTTCCAGGTTTATTCCAAGCATGGTTGGACTTGACATTTATCCTTAAAATACAAACCCAGCTGAACCCAATCAGTCTCCAACGTTCCAATGGATACATCTTCACCCAGAAATATTTGAAATGCCCTCTACTTGCTGTTTTCTCATTGGTCCACTTGTATGACATGTCAAAATAGTTGTCTACAATTGCTAATTTAAATAAAGGGCAAATATTTGAAGCTTCATGCTTACCACCTACTGTAGGAAAATAAAAGCATACATTTCCTGCTTTTTTATATTCTTCTTCCTGCTCAAAAATCTTTCAAGCTCTTCTTCAAGCTTCTACTTGCAAACAAACCTCCTCACGAAGAAACAAAAGGAAGAAAGAGTGTTGTGCTTTTCACTGTTCTGAAGCCAAGATCAGTAATCCTCATTGTTCACAATCCTTCTTTGCGTTTGGTTTTTGTCGTATCTTCAAGTTTTTCATAATCTGAACATTTACTATTTTGTTTTTGTTGCAAAACAAAAGCAAGACTGTGCTGCTAATAGTTTCATATCTTAAATCTTACTTTTTCCTGAATATTTTTAGATGTTTGTTTTTGCTTAATCACTATACTTTCATCTTTTCTTTTACCCTAAAATTATAGAATTTAACTTGGACTTCTACGAGTTTTTATCTATGGTAAGTTGCTGCATGCATAAAGCTCTTCACTGTAATTTAATTTTTTGTGCTTAAGTTATAATTAAGCTAGCAAGGCTAGCAAAACCTTGTACTCTTCTTTATTTTCTCTTGAGTTGTTTTTGTAGGTTTGCTCGGCTTTGGTACCTGCAAAAAGACCGTGGTGTATAGGTTTTCTTGGCTTTGGTCCCTGTAAACAGCCATAGGGTTGTATCGGATTTATTCGGCTTTAGTTCCCATAAAAAGCCAGGGAGATTTAGTGGAAATTCCCATCTGAGAAGCGTGGGGAGTGGACTAGGCGGTAAGCCGAACCACTACAAATTTGTTGTGTTCATTTCAGTTTTGCTCTCAAATTCTCTTGAACTAAAGTGATATAATATATTTAAATTTAAGTATTTTAAAGTTATAAAAAATCTGAAATATTTTTATTCAAAACAGATATATGATTAGTAAACTCTAAATTTATTATTTCTGGTCTCTTTTGAATTCATTTTTGCACTGCTCTGCGAACCTTGGTCAATTCCCAAAATCGACCGGATTGTTCAGGAAAAATTTCTGCACTACTCTGTGAACCTTGGTCAATTCTCAAAATCGACCGGACTGTTCGGGTAAAATTTTTTGCACAGTTTTTCCTTGTCTAGGTGATCTCAGAACTCAGTGTACTTGATTAATTTGACAAACTTAAGTATATTACTTCTTATTTCTCTCTTTTTTAAACTAAAAGCAATCATTTAATTTTTTTTTTAATCCCAATTCATCCCCCTCTTGGGAAATCTCTGGGCCAACAAGTACTACTCTCATCCAAGCACGCTTAACTAAAAAGTTCTGATGGGACGCGGTGCTTCAATGCTGGTATGGTTACAATCATATTGTTAGTTTACCGACGTCTATTTAGATCACCTGGGACATTGATGCCCGATTTTGGCTTTCTATTCTTTTGACGGAATTCAAGCCCCGACATAAAGTTTATTTCTTTCTAAATGATTTTCTGGAAAACCTGCGCAACGCGACGGGTTCCCAGCGCGTTGCCCATCCCTTTGCCGCTCCCGCTCAAGAACGCATAACTCACGTGATATTTTCTAAAAAAAAAATTCAACGAGGTCTGCATAGGAGGTCACTCATCCTAGTACTACTCTCGCCTAAGCACGCTTAACTGCGGAGTTCTGATGGGATCCGTTGCTTTAATGCTGGTATGGTCGCAATCATATTGTTAGTCTGCCGAATTCTATTTAGATCATCCGGGAAGCTGATGCTCGATTTTAGTTTTCTTTTCTCTTGACGGAATTCAAGCCCCAAAAAAAATTTATTTCTTTCTAAATAATTTTTTAGAAAACTAGCGCAATTTGATAGCTTCGTAGTGCGCTTAATTCACATGATTTTTTCGAAAAAAAGAATGCAACACGAGAAATTCACAGGAGGTCACCCATCCTAGTACTACTCTTGCCCAAGCACACTCAACTGCGGAGTTCTCAAACTCAAATTGTTAGTTTGCCGAATTCCATTGGGATCACCAGGGACGTTGATGTCCTATTTTAGCTTTCTATTCTCTTGACGGAATTCAAGCCCCGACATAAAGTTTATTTCTTTCTAAATGATTTTCTGGAAAACCTGCGCAACGCGACAGGTTCCCAGCGCGTTGCCCATCCCTTTTCCGCTCCCGCCCAAGAACGCACAACTCACGTGATTTTTTTCAAAAAAAAGAAAACAACGAGGTCTTCATAGGAGGTCACTCATCCTAGTACTACTCTCGCCCAAGCATGCTTAACTGCAGAGTTCTGATGGGATCCGTTGCTTTAGTGCTAGTATGGTGGCAATCATATTGTTAGTCTGCCGAATTCTATTTAGATCATCCGGGAAGCTGATGTCCGATTTTAGCTTTATTTTCTCTTGACGGAATTTAAGCCCCAAAATAAAATTTGTTTCTTTCTAATTAATTTTAGAAAAACTGGCGCAATTCGACAGCGTCCTAGCATGCTTAACTCACGTGATTTTTTTTCAAAAAAAGAATGTAACACGAGGACTTCCCAGGAGGTCACTTATCCTAGTACTACTCTCGTCCAAGCATGCCTAACTGCGGAGTACTCATGGGATCTGACGCTTTAGTACAAGTATGATTGCACTCATATTGTAAGTGTGCCGACGTCTATTTAGATCACTCGAGAAACTGACGTCTGATTTTGGCACTACTCTCGCCCAAACACGCTTAATTGCAGAGTTCTGATGAGATCCGATGCTTTAGTGCCGGTATGATCGCACTCATATTTTTTGTTTGTCGAATTCTATTTAGATACCCGGGACGCTGATGCCCGATTTTGGCTTTCTATTCTCTTGACGGAATTAAAGCCCCGAAATAAAATTTATTTTTTTTACATTATTTTTCAGAAAATCGGCGCAACGCGACGGCATCCCCGCGCGCCGCCAATTCATTCCCCGCTCTCGCCCAAGCAAGCTTAACTCATGCAATTTTTTTCAAAAAAAAATATATGAGGACTTCACAGGAGGTCACCCATCCGCGTACTAGTCTCGCCCAAGCAAGCTTAACTGCGGAGTTCTGATGGGATCCGGTGTTTTAGTGCTGGTATAGTCGCACTAATATTGTTAGTTTACATCGATTTAGATCACTCGAGATACTGACTCCCGATTTTTGCTTTCTATTCCCTTGACAGAATTCAAGACCCGAAGTAAAATTTATTTCCTTCTAAATGATTTTCTGGAAAACCGGCGCAATGCGACGGCTTCCCAGTGTGTTGCCAATCCGTTGTCCTCTCCCGCACAAGCACGCATAACTAACGTGATTTTTCCCAAAAAAGAACGCAACGAGGACTTCCCACGAGATCACCCATCTTAGTACTACTCTCGCCCGAGTATGCTTAACTACGGAGTTCTGACGGGATCCGGTGCTTTAGTATTCGAATGGTCAGACTCATATTTTTAGTTTGCCGAATTCTGTTTAGATCACCCGAGACGCTGACGCCCGATTTTGGCTTTCTATTCTGTTGACAGAATTCAAGCCCCGAAATAAAATTTATTTCTTTTTACATGATTTTCTGGAAAACCGGCGCAACGCGACGGCTTCCCAGCGTACCGCCCATCCCTTCCCTGCTCCGACCCAAGCACGCTTAACTCACGCGATTTTTTCCAAAAAAAGAATGCAACATGAGGATTTCCCAAGATGTCACCGATCCTAGTACTAGTCTCGCCCAAGCACGGTTAACCGCAGAGTTCTTATGGGTTTCGATGCTTTAGTGCTCGTGTAGTCACACTAGTTTTGTTAGTTTACCGACGTCTATTTAGATCACCCTGGACACTGACGCCTGATTTTGGCTTTCCATTCTCTTGATGAAAATTCAAGCCCCAAAATAAAATTTATTTCTTTCTAAATAATGCACCGCACATCCCTTCCACGCTCCCGCCCAAGCATGCTTAACTCACGTAATATTTTCCAAAAAAAGCTTGTAACACGAGAACTTGCCAGGAGGTCACCCATCATAGTACTACTCTCGCCCAAGCATGCTTAACTGTGGAGTTCTAATGAAATCAAGTGCTTTAGTGATGGTATGGTCGCACTCGTATTATTAGTTTGCCGACGTCTATTTAGATCACACGGGATGCTGACGCCTGATTTTGGCTTTCTATTCTATTGACGGAATTCAAGCTCCGAAATAAATTTTATTTTTTTCTATATGATTTTCTAGAAAACCGGTGCAACGCGATGGCTTCTCAGCGCGTCGCCTATCCCTTAGCCGCTCCCGCACAAGCATGCTTAACTCACGTGTTTTTTTCCAAAAAAAATGCAACACAAGGACTTCCTAGGATGTCACTCACCCTAGTACTACTCTCGCCCAAACACTCATAACTGCGGAGTTTTGATGGGATCCGGAGCTTTACTGCTGGTATGACCGCACTTATATTGTTAGTTTGCCGAATTCTACTTAGATCACCCAGGACACTGACGTCCGATTTTGGCTTTCTATTCTCTTGACGGAAGTTAAGCTCCGAAATAAAATTTATTTCTTTCTAAATAATTTTTTCTTGAAAAGCGACGCAACGAGACGGCTTCCCAGTGCGACACCCATTCCTACACCACTCCCGCCCAAACACGCTTAACTTATGTGATTGTTTTCAAAAAAAAAATGCAATGCCAGGAGGCAAGGAGGTCACCCATCCTTGTACTACTTTTGCCCAAGCGCGCTTAACTGCGAAGTTTTCATGGGATTCGATACTTTAGAGTTGGTACGATCACAATCATATTGTGTATTTGCTTAATTTTATTTAGATCACCAGGGATGTTGACGCTCGTTTTTGGCTTTCTATTCTTTTGATGGAATTCAAGCTCAGAAATAAAATTTATTTCGTTCGACATGATTTTCTGGAAAACCGGCGCAACTCGACGGCTTCCCACCGCGCTGCCCATCTCTTCCCAATTCCCGCAAAAGCATGCTTAGTTCACGTAATTTTTTTCCAAAAAAAAAGAATGCAACACGAGGACTTGCCAGGAGGTTACCCATCATTGTACTACTCTCGCCAAAGCATGCTTAACTGCAGAGTTCTAATGGGATCCGGTGCTTTACTGCTGGTACGGTCGCACTCGTATTTTTAGTTTGCCGACGTCTATTTAGATCACCCGAGATGCTGACGCCCGATTTTGGCTTTCTATTCTACTGACGGAATTCAAGCCCCAAAATAAAATTTATTTCTTTCTAAATAATTTTCTAAAAACCGGCGCAACGTGATGGTCGCCCATCCGTTCGCTGCTCCCGCACAAGCTCGCTTAACTCTTGTGTTTTTTTCCCAAAAAAAAAGCAACACAAGGACTTCCTAGGAGGTCACCCAGCCTAGTACTACTCTCGCCCAAACACGCTTAATTGCGGAGTTCTGATGAGTTCCGGTGCTTTAGAGCTGGTATGGTCACACTCAAATTGTTAGTTTGCCGACTTCTACTTAGGTCACCCGGGACGCTGATGCCCGATTTTGGCTTTCTATTCTCTTGACGGAATTCAGGCCCCGAAATAAAATTTATTTCTTTCTACATAATTTTTTTGAAAACCGGCGCAACGCGACGGATTTCCAGCGCGCCACCCATACTTTCCCCTCTCCCGCCCAAGCACGCTTAACTCACGCGATTTTTTTTCCAAAAAATGAATGCAATATGAGAAATTCCCAAGAAGTCACCCATCTTAGTACTAGTCTCGCTCAAGTACACTTAATTGCGGAGTTCTAATGGGATCCGGTGCTTTAGTGTTGGCAAGTACTAGTGTTGCATTCTTTTTTTGGAAAATATTACGTGAGTAAAGCGTTCTTGGGCAGGAGCGGGGAAGGGATGGGCGGTGCACTGGGAAGCCGTCGAGTTGCACCGGTTTTCCTGAAAATTATTTAGAAAGAAATAAATTTAACTTCAGGACTTGAATTCCGTCAAGAAAAAAGAAAGCCAAAATTAAGTGTGATTGTACCAGCACTAAAGAATGCAACACGAGGACTTCTCAAGATGTCACCCAGCCTAGTACTACTCTCGCCCAAACATGCTTAACTGCGGAGTTCTGATGGGTTCCGGTGCCTTAGAGCTGTTATGGTCGCACTCATATTATTAGTTTGCCAAATTCTACCTAGATCACCTGGGACGCTGATGCCTGATTTTGACTTTCTATTCTCTTGATGGAATTTAAGTCCCGAAATAAAATTTATTTCTTTCAACATGATTTTCTGGAAAACCGGCGCAACACGACGACTTCCCAGCGCGCCGCCCATCCCTTCCCCGCTTCCGCCCAAGCACGCTTAACTCACAGGAGGTTGCCCATCGTAGTACTAGTCTCATCCAAAAAAAATGCAACACGAGGACTTCCCAGAAAGTCACCCATCCTAGTACTTCTCTCGCCCAAGCACGCTTAACTTCGGAGTTCTGATGGGATCTGGTGCTTTAGTGCGGGTATGGTCGCACGAGTATTATTAGTTTACCGACGTCAATATAGATCACTCGTGACACTGACGCCCGATTTTGGCTTTCTATTCTCTTGGAGGAATTCAAGCCTCGAAATAAAATTTATTTCTATCTAAATAATTTTTTTGAAAAACCGGCGCAACGCGATTGCTTCCCAGTGCGTCGCCCAACCCTTCCCTACTCTCGCCCAAGCACGCTTAACTAACGCGATTTTTTCCAGAAAAAGAATGCAACATGAGGACTTTCCAGGAGGTCACACATCCTAGTACCACTCTCGCCCAAGCACGTTTAACTGCGGAGTTCTGATGGGATTTTTTGCTTTATTGCTGGTATGGTCGCACTAGTATTGTTAGTTTACCGACGTCTATTTAGATCATCCGGACTCCCGATTTTGGCTTTCTTTTCTCATGACGGAATTGAAGCCCCGAAATAAAATTTATTTCATTCTAAATGATTTTCTGGAAAACCAGCGCAACTTTATGCCTTCCCAGCGAGTCGCCCATCCCTTCGCTGCTCCCGCTCAAGCACGAGGACTTCCCAGGAGATCACCCATTCTAATATTACTCTCGCCCAAGCACGCTTAACTACGGAGTTCTGATGGGATCTGGTGTTTTAATACTGGTATGGTCGCACTAGTATTGTTAGTTTACGAATATCTATTTAGATCACTCGTGACGCTGACACCCGATTTTTGTTTTCTATTCTCTTGACACCCCACTCTCGCCCAAGCTCGCTTAACCCACGAGATTTTTTCCAGAAAATGAATGCAACATGAGGACTTCCCAGGAGGTCACCCATTCTAGTACTACTCTCGCCCAAGCACGTTTAACTACGCAGTTCTGATGGGATCTTTTGCCTTAGTGCTGGTATGGTCGCACTAGTATTGTTAGATCACCCGGAACGCGTACGTCCGATTTTAGCTTTCTTTTCTCATGATGGAATTCAAGCCCCGAAATAAAATTTATTTCTTTCTCAATAATTTTCTGGAAAACCAGCGCAACGCGACGGCTTTCCAGAGCACCGCCCATCCCTTCGTCGCTCTCGCCCAAGCACGCTTAACTCACGTGAATTTTTTCAAAAAAATATTGCAACACGAGGACTCCCTAAGAGATCACCCATCTTAGTATTACTCTCGCCCAAGCATGCTTAATTGCGGAGTTCTGATAGGATCTTTTTCTTCAGTGCATGTATGGTCACACTCGTATTTTTAATTTGCCGACGTATATTTAGATCACCAAGGACGCTGATGCCCGATTTTGGCTTTCTAATCTCTTGATGGAATTCAAGTCTCGAAATATAAATTATTTTCTTTATAAATGATTTTTTGGAAAACCGGCGCCATGCGACGGCTTCCCGGCGTGTCGCCCAGCCCTTCCCCGCTCTCGCCCAAGCACACTTTAGCCACTCGATTTTTTTTTGTAAAAGAATGCAACACGAAGACTTCCCATGAGGTCACCCATCCTAGTACCACACTCACCCAAACACGCTTAGCTGTGGAGTTCTGATGGAATTTGGTGCTTTAGTGCTAGTATGGTCGCGCTAGTATTGTTAGTTTGCCGATATCTATTTAGATAACCCGGGACACTGACTCCCGATTTTGACTTTCTAATCTCTTGACAGAATTCAAGCATCGAAATAAAATTTATTTTTTTCTAAATAATTTTCCGGAACACCGGCGCAATGCGACGCCTACCTAGCACGCCGCATATCTCTTCGCAGCTCCCGCCCAAGCACGCTTAACTCACGTGATTTTTTCTAAAAAAAAATGCAACACGAGGACTTCCCAGGATGTCACACATCCTAGTACTACTCTCACCCAAGCACGCTTAACTTTGAAGTTCTGATGGGATCCGGTGTTTTAGTGCTGGTATGGTCGCACTCGTATTGTTAATTTGCCGCTGTGTATTTAGATTACCCGGGACACTGACGCTCGATTTTGGCTTTCTATTCTGTTGACAGAATTCAAGCCCTGAAATAAAATTTATTTCTTTCTAAATGATTTTCGAGAACACCGGCGCAATGCGACGGCTTCCCAGCGAGCCGCCCATCTCTTCACCGCTCCAGCCCAAGCACGCTTAAGTCACGTGATTTTTTCCAAAAAAAAAATGCAACACGAGGACCTCCTAGGAGGTCACCCATCCTAATAGTGCTTTCTCCCAAGCACGCTTAACTGCGAAGTTCTGATGGATCTAGTGCTTTAGTGCTGGTATGGTCACACTATTATTGTTAGCTTACAAACGTCTATTTAGATCACTCGAAACGCTGACGCCCGATTTTCTTTCTATTCTGTTGAAGGAATTCAAGCCTCGAAACAAAATTTATTCCTTTCTAAATAATTTTCTGAAAAATTGGCGCAACGCGACGGCTTCCCAGCGCGCTGGGTTATCTAACTGCAGAGTTCTGATGGCATCCTATGCTTTAGTGTCGGTATGATCGCACTCGTATCGTTAGTTTGCCGAAGTCTATTTAGATCACCCGGGACGCTGACGTCCTATTTTCGCTTTCTATTCTCTTGACGGAATTCAAGCCTCGAAATAAAATTTATTTCTTTCTAAATGATTTTCTCGAAAACCGGCGCAATGCTTGACTCACGTGATCTTTTTCAAAAAAAAAATGCAAGACAAGGACTTCTCAATAGGTCACCCATCCTAGTAGTACTCTCGCCCAAATATACTTAAGTGCGGAGTTCTGATGGGATCCAGTGCTTTAATGCTGATGTGATCGCAATCTTACTGTTAGTTTGCCGAATTCTATTTAGATCACACGGGACGCTGACGCTCGATTTTGGCTTTATATTCTCTTAGCGGAATTCAAGCCTCAAAATAAAATTTATTTCCATCAAAATGATTTTCTAGAAAGCCGGCGCAACGCGACGGCTTCCCAGCGCGTTGCCCATCCCGTCGCCGCTCCCGCCCAAGCACGTTTAACTCACATTATTTTTTCTAAAAAAAAAAAAGAAAATGTAACACAAGAACATCCCAGAAGGTCACCCATCCTAGTACTACTCTCGCCCAAGCATGCTTAACTGCGGAGTTCTGATGGGATCTAATTCTTTAATGCAGGTATGGTCGCACTAGTATTGTTATTTTGGTGATGTTTATTTAGATAACCTGGGACGCTGACGCCCGATTTTGGCTTTCTATTCTATTAACGGAATTCAAGCCCCGAAACGAAATTTATTTCTTTCTAAATGATTTTCTAGAAAACCGGCGCAACGCGACGGCTTCGCAGCACACTGCCCATCCCTTCACTGCTTCAGTCCAAGTAAGCTTAACTCACGTGATTTTTTTCAAAAAAAATACAAAAAAAGGATTTCCCAAGAGGGCACCCATTCTAGTACTACTCCCACCCAAGTACGTTTAACTGCGGAGTTCTGATGAGATCTCTTACTTTAGTGCTAACATGGTCGCACTAGTATTATTAGTTTACCGACGTCTATTTAGATCATCCGGGACGCGGACGCTCGATTTTGGCTTTCTTTTCTCTTGACGTAATTCAAGCCCCGAAATAAAATTTATTTCTTTCTAAATATTTTTCTGAAAAACCGGCGGAACTCGTCGGCTTCCCGGCGCGTCGCCCATCTCATCGCTGCTCCTGCCCACACATGCTTAACTTACGTGATTTTTTTCAAAAAAAGAATGCAACACGAAGACTTCCCAGGAGGTCACTCATTCTAGTACTACTCTCGCCCAAGCACGCTTAACTGCAAAATTTTGATGAGATCCGGTGCCTTTGTGCTGGTTTGGTCACACTCATATTGTTAATTTGTCGACATCTATTTAGATCACAAGGGTCGCTGACGCCCGATTTTGGCTTTCTATTCTCTTGACGGAATTCAAGCCCCGAAATAAAATTTATTTCTTTCTAAATAATTTTCTGGAAAACAGGCGCAACGCGACGGCTTCCCAGCGCGCCGCCCATCCCTTCGCCGCTACTGCCCAAGCACACTTAACTTGATGTGATTTTTTTCAAAAAAAACAATGCATCACGAGGACTTCTCAAGAGGTCACCCTTCCTAGTACTACTCCTGCACAAGCACGCTTAATTGCAGAGTTCTGATGGGATCTGGTGCTTTAGTGCTGGTAAGGTCGCAGTAGTATTATTAGTTTACCCACGTCAATATAGATCACTCGGGATGCTGACGGCCGATTTTGGCTTTCTATTCTTTTGACGTGATTCTGATGGGATCTTTTGCCTTAGTGCTGATATGATCGTACTAGTATTGTTAGTTTAGCTTGGTCTATTTAGATCACCCGAGACGCGGATGCCCTTTTTTGGCTTTCTTTTCTCTTGACGGAATTCAAGCCCCAAAATAAAATTTATTTCTTTCTAAATAATTTTCTAGAAAACCGGCACAACTTGACGGCTTTCATGCTCGTCGCCCATCCTTTGCTGCTCCCGCCCAAGCATGCTTAACTTTCGTGATTTTTATCCAAAAAAAATACAACACGAGGACTTCCCAGGAGGTCCCCCATCCCTGTACTACTCAAGCCCAAGCAAGCTTATTTGCGAAGTTCTAATGTGATCAGGTGCTTTAGGGCTGGTATGGTCGCACTCGTATTATTAATTTGTCGTCGCCTATTTAGATCACCTGGGACGCTGACGACCGATTTTTGCTTTCTATTCTTTTGACGGAATTTAAGCCCCCGAAATAAAATTTATTTTCTTTCTAAATGATTTTCAGAAAAACCGGCGCAACATGACGGCTTACCAGCGCGTCACCCTGCCATTCACAGCTCCCGCCTAAGCACGCTTAACTCACGTGATTTTTTCCAAAAATAAAGGCGACACGAGGACTTCTCAGGAGATCACCTATCCTAGTACTTCTCTAACCCAAACACGCTTAACTGCGAACTTCTGATGGGATCTGGTGCTCTAGTGCTGGTATGGCCGCCCTCATATTGTTAGTTTACCGACGTCTATTTAGATCACCAGGGACGCTGACGCCCCATTTTGGCTTTCTATTCTCTTGACAGAATTTAAGCCCCGAAATAAAATTTATTTTCTTTCTAAATTATTTTCTGAAAAACTGGCGCAACACGACGGCTTACCAGTGCGTCGCCCCGCCATTCGCAGCTCCCGCCTAAGCACTCTTAACTCACGTGATTTTTTCCAAAAAAAGAATGCGGCACGAGGACTACCCAGGAGGTCACCTATCCTAGTACGACTCTCACCCAAACACGCTTAACTGCGGATTTCTGATGGGATCTGGTGCTCTAGTGTTGGTATGATCACCCTCATATTGATAGTTTGCTGACGTCAATTTAGATCACCCGGGACGCTGACGCCCGATTTTGGCTTTCTATTCTCTTGACTGAATTCATTCCCCGAAATAAAATTTATTTTTTTCTAAATAATTTTCTGGAAAAAAGGCGCAACGCGACGGCTTCCCAGAGCGTCGCCCAGCCCTTCGCTGCTGCCGCCCAAGCACGCTTAACTCACGTGATTTTTTTCTCATGACGGAATTCAAGCCTCGAAATAAAATTTATTTCTATCTAAATAATTTTCTGGAAAACAAGCCGAACTCGACGGCTTCCCAGCGCGTCGCCCATCCCTTCGCTGCTACCGCCCAAGCACACTTAACTTACGTGATTTTTTTATAAAAAAAATACAACACAAGGACTTCCCAGGACGTCACCAATCCTAGTACTACTACTCTCGCCCAAGCACGCTTAACTTCGTAGTTCCGATGAGATCCAGTGCTTTAGTGCTGGTATGATCGCACTCGTGTTATTAATTTGTTGCCGTCTATTTAGATCACCTAGGACGCTGACACCCGATTTTGATTTTCTATTCTCTTGACAGAATTCAAGCCCCGAAATAAAATTTATTTTTTTCTAAATAATTTTTTCGAAAACCGGCGCAATGCGACGGCTTCCCGGCGTGTCGCCCAGCCCTTCTCTGCTCCCGCCAAAGCACGCTTAACCCAATCGATTTTTTCCAGAAAAAAAATGCAACACGAGGACTTCCTAGGAGGTCACGCATCCTAGTACTATTCTCGCCCAAGCACGTTTAACTGCGGAGTTCTGATAGGATCTTTTGCTTTAGTGCTGGTATGATCGCACTCCTATTTTTAGTTTGCCGACGTCTATTTAGAATTCAAGAGCTGAAATAAAACTTATTACTTTCTAAATAATTTTTTGGAATACCGGAGCAACACGACGGCTTTCCAGCATGCCGCCCATCTCTTCGCCCCTCCCGCCCAAGCACGCTTAACTCACGTGATTTTTTCCAACAATAGAATACAACACGAGGACTTCCCTGGAGGTCTCTCATCCTAGTACTACTCTCGCCCAAGCACGTTGAACTGCGGAGTTCTCATGGGATCCAACGTTTTAATGCTGGTATGGTCGCACTAGTTTTGTTAGTTTACCGACGTCAATATAGATTCAAGCCTTGAAATAAAATTTATTTCTTTCTAAATTTTTTTTTGGAAAACCGGCGCAACGCGACGGCTTCCCGTCGTGTCGCCCAGCCCTTCCCCACTCCCGCCCAAGCACGCTTAACCCACGCAATTTTTTCCAGAAAAAGAATGCAATACGAGGACTTCCCAGAAGGTCACCCATCCTAGTACTAATCTCGCCCAAGCACGTTTAACTGCGGAATTCTGATGACATTTTTTGCTTTAATCCTGGTATGGTCACACTAGTATTGTTAGTTTACCGACGTCTATTTAGATCACCCGAACGCCCGATTTTGGCTTTCTTTTCTAATGACGGAATTCAAGCCCCGAAATAAAATTTATTTCTTTCTAAATAATTTTCTAGAAAACAGGCGCAACTCGATGGCTTCCCAGCGCGTCACCCAACCCGAGGACTTTGCAGGAGGTCACCCATCCTAGTACTACTCTCGCCCAAGCAAGTTTAACTGCGGAGTTCTAATGGAATCTTTTGCCTTAGTGTTGGTATTATCGCACTAGTATTATTAGTTTATCGACGTCTATTTAGATCACCCGAGACGTAGACGTCCGATTTTGGTTTTCTTTTCTCTTGATTGAATTCAAGCCCCAAAATAAAATTTATTTCTTTCTAAATAATTTTCTAGAAAACCGGCGCAACTCGACGGCTACCCAGCGCGTCGCCCATCCCATCGCTGCTCTCGCCCAAGCACGCTTAACTTACGTGATTTTTATCCAAAAAAAATGCAACTCGAGGACTTCCTAGGAGGTCACCCATCCTAGTACTACTCTCGCCCAAGCACGCTTAATTTTGGAGTTCTGACAAGATCCGGTGCTTTAGTACTGGTATGGTCACACACATAATATTACTTTGCCGAATTCTATTAAGATCACTTGAGACGCTGACGCTCGATTTTGGCTATATATTCCCTTGACGGAATTCAAGCCCCAAAATAATTTTTTTTTTTTTCAAATGATTTTCTGGAAAACCGGCGCAACTCGATGGCGTCCCAGCACGTCGCCCATCCCTTCGCTGCTCCCGCCTAAGCACAACTTACGTAATTTTTTTCCAAAAAAAGAATGCAACACAAAGACTTCCAAGGAAGTCACCCATCCTAGTACTACTTTCATCCAAGTACGCTTAACTTCGGAGTTCTGATAGGATCCAGTGCTTTAGTGCTGGTATGGTCGCACTCGTTTTATTAATTTATCGTTGCCAATTTAGATCAATAGGGACGCTGATGCCCGATTTTGGCTTTTTATTCTCTTGACGGAATTCAAGCCCCGAAATAAACTTTTTTCTTTCTAAATGATTTTTTGGAAAATCGCCGCAACGCGACGGCTTCCCAGCGCGTTGCCCAGCCCTTATCCGCTCCCGCCCAAGCACGCTTAACCCATACGATTTTTTCCAGAAAAAGAATGCAACACGAGGACTTCCTAGGAGGTCACCCATCCTAGTACTACTCTCGCACAAGCACGTTTAACTGCGAAGTTCTGATGGGATCTTTTGCTTTAGTGCTGGTATGATCGCACTCGTACTTTTAGTTTGCCGATGTCTATTTAGAACACTCAGGACGCTGACGCCCAATTTTGACTTTCATTTTCTTGACGAAATTCATGCCCCGAAATAAAATTTATTTCTTTCTAAATGATTTTTTGAAACATCGGTGCAACGCGACGGCTTCCCATCATGCTCCCGCCCAAGCTCGCTTAACTCACGTGATTTTTTTTCCAAAAAAAGAATGCAACACAGAATATCCCAGTAGGTCACCCATCCTAGTACTACTCTCGACCAAGCACGCCTAACTGCGAAGTTCTGATAGGATCCGATGCTTTAGTGCTTGTAGGATCACAATCATATGGTTAGTTTGCCGAAATCTATTTAGATTACCAGGGATGCTGACGCCCGATTTTGACTTCCTTTTCTCTTGACGGAATTCAAGCCCCGAAATAAAATTTACTTCTTTCTAAATAATTTTTTAGAAAACCGGCACAACTCAACGGCTTCTCAGTGCACCACCCATCACTTCCCCGCTCCCGCTTAAGCACGCTTAACTGTGGAGTTCTGATGGGATTCGGTGCTTTAGTGCTGGCACAGTCACACTAGTATTGTTAGTTTACCGACGTCTATTTAGATCACAAGGGACGCTGACGTCCGATTTTAACTTTCTATTCTCTTGACAGAATTCAAGCCCCGAAATAAAATTTATTTCTTTCTAAATAATTTTCCGAAAAACCAATGCAACTCAACGGCTTCCCAGCACGCCGCCCATCCCTTCCCCGCTCCCGCCCAAGTACGCTTAACTCACGTAAAATTTTCCAAAAAAAGAATGCAACACAAGGACTTGCAAGGAGGTCACCCTTCATAGTACTACTCTCACCCAAGCTCGCTTAACTGTGGAATTCTGATGGAATCCGGTGCTTTAGTGATGAATACGGTTGCACTCGTATTGTTAGTTTGCCGACGTCTATTTAGATCACCCGGGATGCAGACGCCCGATTTTGGTTTTCTATTCTATTGACGGAATTCAAGCCCCGAAATAAAATTTAGTTTTTCTATATGATTTTCTGGAAAACCGACGCAACGCGATGTCTTCCCAGCACGTCGCCCATCCCTTCACCGCTCTCGCATAAGCACCCTTAACTCACGTGATTTTTTTCAAAAAAAGAATGTAATACGAGGACTTCCCAGGAGGTCACCCATCGAAGTACTAGTCTCGCCCAAGCACGCTTAACTGCGGACATCTGATGGGATCTAGTGCTTTAGTGCTTGTATGGTCGCACTCGTATTGTTAGTTTGCCGACGTCTATTTAGATCACACGGGACGCTGACTTCCAATTTTGGCTTTCTATTCTCTTGACGGAATTCAAGCCCCGAAATAAAATTTATTTCTTTCTAAATAATTTTCTGGAAAACCGATGTAACTCGACGGCTTCCGAGCACGCCGCCCATCCCATCTCCGCTCCCGCCCAAGTACGCTTAACTCACTTAATTTTTTTCGAAAAAAAAATGCAACACGATGACATGCGAGGAGGTCACCCATCATTGTTCAACTCTCGCCCAAGCACGCTTGACTATGGAGTTCTGAAAGGATCCAGTACTTTAGTGCTGGTATGGTCGCACTTGTATTGTTAGTTTCCCGACGTCTATTTAGATCACCCAGGACGCTGACGCCCGATTTTGGCTTCTATTCACTTGACGGAATTCAAGCCCTGAAATAAAATTTAGTTCTTTCTAAATGATTTTCTGGAAAACCGGCGCAACTCGATGGCTTCCCAGCGCACCGCCCATCTATTCTCTGATTTTGACTTTCTATTCTCTTGACGGAATTAAAGCCCCGAAATAAAATTTAATTCTTTCTAAATGATTTTCTGGAAAATCGACGCAACGCGGCTTCCCAGTGTGACATTCATTCCTTCGCCGCTCACGCCCAAGCACGCTTAACTCACATGATTTTTTTCAAAAAAAAAGTGCAATGCCAGTAGATCACCCATCCAAGTACTACTCTGGCCCAAGCACGCTTAACTGCGATGGGATCCGGTGCTTTAGTGCTGGCACAGTCGCACTAGTATTGTTAGTTTACCGACGTCTATTTAGATCACACGGGACGATTTCTATTCTCTTGACGGAATTCAAGCTTCGAAAAAAAAATTATTTTTTTCTAAATATTTTTTTGGAAAATCGATGCAACTCGACGGCTTCCCAGCACACCGCCCATCCCATCCCCGCTCCCGCCCAAGTACATTTAACTCACGTATTTTTTCCCAAAAAAAATGCAACACGATGACATGCCAGGTCACCCATCATAGTTCTACTCTCGCCCAAGCACTCTTAACTGCGGAGTTCTGATGGGATCCAGTGCTCTAGTGCTGGTATGGTCGCACTCGTACTGATAGTTTACCGACGTCTATTTAGATCACCCGGGACGCTGACGCCCGATTTTGGCTTTCTATTTTCTTGACGGAATTCAAGCCCCGAAATAAAATTTAGTTCTTTCTAAATGATTTTCTGGAAAACCTGCATAACACGACGGCTTCCCAGCGCGTCGCCCATCACTTCGCCGCGCCCGACCAAGCACGCATAACTTACATAATTTTTTCCCAAAAAGGAATGCAACAAGGACTTCCCAGGAGGTCACCCATCTTAGTGCTAATCTCGCCCAAGCAAGATTAACTGCAGAGTTCTAATTGGATTCGGTGCTTTAGTTCTAGTATGATCGCACTCATATTGTTAGTTTGCCAAATTTTTTTTAGATCTCCAGGGACGCTGACGCCGAATTTTGGGTTTCTATTATCTTAACGGAATTCAAGCCTCAAAATAAAATTTATTTTTTTTTAAATGATTTTCTTAAAAACCGGTACAATGCGATGGCTTCCCAATGCGACACCCATCCCGTCCCCGCTCCCGCCCAAGCACGCTTAACTCACGTCATTGTTTTAAAAAAATAAATGCAATGCCAGGAGATCACCCATCCTAGTACTACTCTTGCCCAAGCACGCTTAACTGCGGAGTTCTGATAGGATTCAATGCTTTAGTGCTGATACAGTCCTAATCATATTGTTAGTTTGCCGAATTTTATTTAGATCACCAGGGACGCTGACGCCCGATTTTGGCTTTCTATTCTCTTGACGGAATTCAAGCCCCGAAATAAAACTTATTTCTTTCTAAATAATTTTCTGGAAAACCGACGCAACTCGACGGCTTCCCAGCGCGTCGCCAATCATTTACCCGCTCCAGCCCAAGTACGATTAACTCACGTAATTTTTTCCGAAAAAAATATGCAACATGAGGACATGCCAGGAGGTCACCCATCATAGTACTACTCTCAGCCAAGCACACTTAACTGAGGAGTTCTGATGGGATCCAATGCTTTAGTGCTAGTATGGTTGCACTCGTATTGTTAGTTTGCTGACGTCTATTTAGAACACCTGGGACGCATACGCCCGATTTTTGCTTTCTATTCTATTGACGGAATTCATGCCTCGAAATAAAATCTATTTCTTTCTAAATGACTTTCTGGAAAACCGGCGCAACTCGACTGCTTCCCAGGGCGCCGCCCATCCCTTCCCCGCTCCCGCCCATCCACGCTTAACTCACGTGATTTTTTATTTAAAAAAAATGCAATGAGGACATCTCAGGAGATCACCCATTCTTGTATTACTCTTGCCCAAGCACGCTTAACTGCGGAGTTCTGATGGGTTCTTTAGTGCTAGTACGGTCGCAATTGTATGGTTAGTTTGTTGAATTCTATTTAGATTGGCAGAGACGCTGACGCCCGATTTTGGCTTTTTTTCTCTTGACGGAAATCAAGCCCCGAAATAAAATTTATTTTATTCTAAATAATTTTCTGGAAAACCGGCGCAACTCGATGGCTTTCCAGCACACTGCCCATCCCATCCCCGCTCAAGCCCAAGCATGCTTAACTCATGTAATTTTTTCCAAAAAAAAAATGCAATACTAGGACTTGCTAGGAGGTCACCTATCATAGTACTAATATCGCCCAAGCACACCTAACTGTGGAGTTCTTATGGAATCTAGTGCTTTAGTGATGGTATGGTCGCACTCATACTGTTAGTTTGCCGACGTCTATTTAGATCACCCGGGATGCAGACGCCTGATTTTGGCTTTCCATTCTCTTGATGAAATTTATGCCCCGAAATAAATTTTTTTTCTTTCTATATGACTTTCTGAAAAACCGGCGCATCGCGATGGCTTCCCATCGCCTCGCCCATCCTTCCGCATACGCCCAACACGCTTATACTCACCGTGATTTTTCCAAAAAAAAAGAATGCAACACGATGACTTTCGAGGAGGTCACCCATCCTAATACTACTCTTCCAACCCAACACGCTTAAAACTGCAGTGTTCTGTATGAGATCCGGTGCTTTTAGTGCTGGTTGGTATCGACAAATAGTTATAGATTTGCCGTAATTCTATTTAAGAATATCCGGGAACTGAAGTCCGAGTTTTGGGGCCTTCTATTTTATTGGATACGGAATTCAAGCCCGGGGAAATAAAATTTATTTCTTAAATCATGATTTCTGGAAACGGCGCAACGGCGACGGGCTTTCCCAGTGCGTCGCCAATCTCTTCCCCCGCCTCGCACCAAGCATCCTTAACTCAAGCGATTTGTTTCAAAAAAATGCAACATGAGGACTTCCCAGAGAAGGTCACCATCCTAGTACTAGTCTCACCCCAGCACGCTAAATGCGGAGGGTTCTGATGGGGATCCGGTGCTTTAATACAGGTATAGTCGCGACCAGTTTATTAATTTACCGACATCTATTTAGATCCCGGGGACACTGACGTCCGGATTTTGACTTCTATTATCCTATAATGGAATTCCAAGCCTCGAAATAAAATTTATTTTCTTTCTAAATGATTTTCTGGAAAACCTAGCGCAAAGCACGACGGCTTCCCAGCGCGTCGCCCATCACTTCGCCGCGCCCGACCAAGCACGCATAACTTACATGATTTTTTCCAGAAAAGGAATGCAACAAGGACTTCCCAGGAGGTCACCCATCTTAGTGCTAATCTCGCCCAACAAGATTAACTGCGGAGTTCTAATTGGATCCGGTGCTTTAGTTCTAGTATGGTCACACTCATATTGTTAGTTTGCCGAATTTTATTTAGATCTCCAGGGACGCTGACGCCGGAATTTGGCTTTCTATTATCTTAACGGAATTCAAGCCTCGAAATAAAATTTATTTCTTTTTAAATAATTTTCTGAAAAACCGGCACAATGCGATGGCTTCCCAATGCGACACCCATCCCTTTCCCGCACCCGCCCAAGCACGCTTAACTCACGTGATTGTTTTCAAAAAAAAATACAATGCTAGGAGATCACCCATTCTAGTACTACTCTTGTCCAAGCACGCTTAAATGCAGAGTTCTGATGTGATTCGATGCTTTAGTGCTGATACAGTCCTAATCATATTGTTAGTTTGTCGAATTTTATTTAGATCACCAGGGACGCTGGCGCCCGATTTTGGCTTTCTATTCTCTTGACGGAATTCAACCCCGAAATAAAACTTATTTTTTTCTAAATAATTTTCTGGAAAATCGACACAACTCGACGGCTTCCAAGCGCGCCGCCAATCCCTTACCCGCTCCAGCCCAAGTACGATTAACTCATGTAATTTTTTCCGAAAAAAAATACAACACGAGGACATGCTAGGAGGTCACCCATCATAGTTCTGCTATCGCCCAAGCACGATTAACTGCAGACTTCTGATGGAATCCAGTGCTTTAGTGATGGTATGGTCGCACTCGGATTGTTAGTTTGCCGACATCTATTTAGATCACCCGAGACGCTGACGCCCGATTTTGGCTTTCTATTCTCTTGATAAAATTCAAGCCCGGAAATAAAATTTAGTTCTTTCTAAATGATTTTCTGGAAAACCGACGCAACTCGAAGGCTTCCCAGCGCACCGCCCATCCCTTCCCCGCTCCCGCCCAAGCACGCAATTTTTTCCCAAAAAAAATATGAGGACTTGTCAGAAGGTCACCCATCCTAGTATAAGTCTCGCCCAAGCACACTTAATTGCGGAGCTCTGAAGGGATCTGATGCTTTAGTGCTGGTATAGTCGTACTAGTATCATTAGTTTACCGACTTCTTTTTAGATCACCCGGGACACTGACGCTCGATTTTGGCTTTCTATTCTCTTGACGGAATTCAAGCCCCGAAATAAAATTTATTTCTTTCTAAATGATTTTCTAGAAAACCGGCGCAACACAATGGCTTCCCATTGCGTCACCCATCCCTTCGCCGTTGCGGCCCAAGCACACTTAATCCATGCGATTTTATCCAGAAAAAGAATGCAACACGAAGATTTCCCAGGAAGGTCACCCATCCTAGTACTACTCTTGCCCAAGCACGCTTTACTGCAGAGTTCTGATGTGATTCAATGTTTTAGTGCTGGTACAATCAGAATCATATTATTAGTGTTGGCCCAAAGGTTTCCCAAGTGGGGGGGGTGAATTGGGAATAATAAAACATATAAGTTTTAAATTAAGGCAATAAACTTAAGAGATAGTTCAATTAATACAGAGAGATTGATTTAGCAAATCGAACTATAGAAGAAATAGAACAGAGAGCACCACCAAAAAGCGAGGTCAATTTGAGAAATAGGACTCAGTTCAGAAATAACGTTTTTAACAAAGGAGAAAAGCAAATAGCATAAATATATCACACAAAAGGCACAAAAAATTTATAGTGGTTCGGCCTTCCGCCTAGTCCACTCCCCACGCACCTCGAGTGGGAATTTCACTATAACCCCGACTTTTTATGGGAACCAAAGCCGAACAAAACTCAGTACAATCCTATGGCTTTTTCACGGAACCAAAGCCAAGCAAACCTTCAATCCTACAGCTTTTTGCAGGAACCAAAGCTGAGCAAACCTATAAACCTCCACTAGGGAGATAGAGTAAGGAAGGAAAAGTTTTGCTAGACTAGCTAGCTTAAGTTACAATGCATATACAAGAATCAATATTACAATGAGGCACTCTATGCACATGCAAATTAGCTAAGGGTCTACTTGAATAATTCCGAAAAAGCTAACGTAAAACAGTGAGCAGAATTGTTTGAGAGAATAAAGAAGAATCACTTAATATGAGTTTTCAACAGGAAGAGCAATAGGAAAAATAGAGTTTTAGTGAATCTCAATTAGTAATAACTCAAGTAACAAGATTCACAGCAAACCAGAAATCAAAAACTGCAGCAACATAAATTTCTGACGCAGGAAACAAAATAGAACTCGAAAAATTTCAGCTACTTTCCACTTGAGAAACACCACAATCTCCTTCTTTGAAATCTCCTTCAAATGTTTTGCAAGTAAGGCTTTGGGAGAGCAAAAATCGAGTGAGAGCTTGAGAGGAGAAGGTGAGTTGCTGTTCTCAAAAAACAGAGTGTGCAAAAATCAGAAACAGTGTATGGAGAGAATCAGTTTTTGGAGAGAAAATTACAAGAGCTTAAGAATGCAGAATTATTTTCGTTGGAAAGAGAGAGAAAAAAACAACTCAATTTTGTCCTTTTGTGATTGTAGGCTTATTGCACTTAGCCAACAAGAAGGGGAGAAAGCCAAGTGGATTAAAAATAAAAAAATAATTATACAAGTATGCCTCAATATTTTAACATGGTGGCCATCATACAAATAAAATCAGACTTTTCAAGAAAAACAGTAAGCTGCAAGAAATCAAAAACACAAGCCAAGAAATCATGGGAGAAACAAAACCCAAGTTACAAGTAGAAGGAATGATGGCTCTTGATTTGGATTGATGTGGCTCATGCAACCTTTTGGAAAATACATGAGTATTAACCAATAGGTTATGTATTGTCATATACCAAAATACAAGAACAATTAACGACCATGTAGGAATCTATCATAGGCATGAGATTGTGTTTAAGCTAAACCAACTTTTAACCTAATATATGATAAGTATTAAACTTTGAGTTAAGCTTCAAACTCAAATAAATAGATTGAGTGAGCTACACTCTCAATTCAAATTTCTTAACATGAATAGGTTGAAGAGATTTTTGCTTAAACAACTAATCACAATAAATACGAAATAAAAAAAAGGTTTTCTTAACTAGAAAACCAAAAGGAAAAACTCAAGTAAAACCTTGGCAAAAATGCACATGCTCACATACTTGTCCTAGAAAAAAAATAGTAGGGCTCTCATTTGCAGGTTGACCAAGTTTGACCAAGGTAGAGAGCTGGGGAACAAACGATCGGGGGGGAGGCCAGCCTCCCCGCCGGAAACTCATGAACAGAGCAGTATGGAAGAAGAAGGAGGAACGGTGGCTGCTGCTGTAGCTAAGATGGAAGGTTGCGGCAACTCCAAACAAGCTATTTTCACGCTAAACAGCGATATCCTCATCCCCGTGCGGCGCTTAGGTGCCATTGAACAGATCAGAAAACAGCAGTCTGGTGAAAGCACCTTCCGCTCATCCCCGGCAAGCGCAGGGAAATTCGCTGGAAATATAAAGCCAACAGCGCTTCCGTGCCGTGGCCGGCTGGCAGGCTCACAGATCCGCATGGATGGCCCAGCAACAACCAACTAACCCTTGGCCTCTCCCTCAGGGTTTTCCGGGAACATTAATATCCTTCCTGCTTGAGCCTGAACCGCGAGCTGTACGCTACCTGCAGCCAGATCTGGCAAAAACAAGAAGGGAAACTTGCTGAAAAGGTGCAGGAAACCGCACGAAGGTGACGCGCTGATGCAGGATCCTCTGTGAGTGGAGTGTTGGGATCAGCTTCGGCACAAGCAACAAAACAATATCCCAATAATGAAAACCCAATTCCTCGGATAAGTCACAGTCAGGAGCGCAACAGCATCATCCACAAACGAGCATCAATGATACGAACGATTGATGCAGCTAATGCTGATCACGTGGAACGCATAATAGCAAATAAAATCATGACAAGAGTGAGAAGAATGCGGTGTTTCAGGTTAGCGAAGAGAGCCCAGACACACTGAGATGTGAGCTACGAGTTACAGAATGCATTCTAACTTCATCTAATAGAATGATGAAACAGTCAGCAGTTCCTTCCGAACTATTCTCTCCTTCCACCGCAAGATGGAGCTTTCCCCTGTTGTTGCAGTCCGCTGCGAATCCAGCAAAACAGAGACTTCTCCCAGCCCACAAAAAGGAAGCTGTTCCTGGTGACATGATTTTTAGCATTTTGATGACATGCAATCAAGCACAGCGCCTCCCGTCACTGCAGCTGGAGATGCATCGAGGGCAGTGGAAATCTGCAACTCAGCTAGCTGTTAATGGTGGAGTTTTTATAGGGCCGAACAGACGCCACAGACGTTTAGATTTGGGCAAGCACAACGAACGCAATTTAAATTTGAAAGGCAGATTTCTAGCCACCGCACAGAGCAAGATGCCCAGGATGCTGGCCTCTTCCCCTCGCAGCAAGCTCCCCCTTCGGCACATCGATCGAGGTATGATTCCCTCTCATCCCTGCGGCCGGGGGTGGCCGCACATTCAAGCTGCTGTGATGACGAAAATTTTACTCCGGGTGAGGATGCGAGAGGCCACCTTCGGGCAGTCCGGGTATGAAGGTCGAATACGCGCAACATGGCCTTCCTGTAATTCAGCAACACCCACCCTCCCTGCGCAGCACACAATCTTTAACAGGAAATTGCCCGCTTAGTGTTCGCAGAATGCCCGCACACTAGGCATTCTGCTGAATTCTGTATGCTTCCTTGCAAAGCCCAACAGCCCCCTTGCTTCTCAGCCACTGCGTGTTCAGCCAGCCTTTCAGCCACCATTTGCAGAAACCAGCGGGGAAACCTCCACCAACGAGATGGTGACGTTTGCTGAACAGGCCCCATGAATAACGCAGCTCACCCATTCTGCCAGGCGCAGTCATCTCGTGCAGCTAGCTCCGCTTGGGCTCCGCCGGGAAGTTGTTTAGCTTCGGTGGATATTGACCTCTCCATTCCCACAGTTCGTGAAGGGGTGGTTCAACTCGATTAGGGCTTTCATTTTGTATCATGCAAATAAAGTTAGCTTCAGCGCTAAGTCTGGAAAATTTTTGGGAGGCGATTTGCCTTTTCAATTCCTATCTGCTGAATCCATAAAACGCTGGGGCACTATGTATGGATTTCGAAAGTTCTCGTGCCAAAAGCAAGGGATAAAGCTTTATTTCTATCACTTTCCAAGGAATGAAGCAGATAGAGACGCAGTGATCCGTAGTGGACTGGACGGTGGCGGGTCAAAATCTAGACTTTGAATGTTTGGTCGTATGGAATTTATGATCCTCTTCGGTTGGTGTCTCAACACAATCTGGATCAGATTTGGCCAGCCCTCCCCCTTTACTGTTGGCGTAAGGATGAACCTAAGCCAGAACTCCTCAGGGAATCGGGCGCCCCTTTATGGCTAGATCCCATCATTGCCAACATGGGAGAAGGGAATTGCCATTTGGCCAGAGTTTGCGGTTGGGTCAAACCTAACCCAACCCCGTCAAAACAAGGTGTCTGGATTAACGGGCCAAAAGGCAGTTCTTTCAAAGGGTTGAGTACGAGAGGCCATCACTGTTGGCTTGCTTCAAAATGTGAAGTAGTTGGCCACAGGGATCAGAAACTGCCCCCTCGCCATAGGCCGAAAACTCAGTTCCTGCAACACCACGCCTTCCGAGTCCCCTATACGATTATGATGGACAACTACACTGGTGTCATGACACAAACTGAGAATGAAAGCACCCCTATCGACAACTCCCCCCTTGACGACCCAACTCTCTACACAGCCTACT
>KZ451979.1:4316473-4332184 GCA_002786265.1 Apostasia shenzhenica
GATTGATGTGGCTCATGCAACCTTTTGGAAAATACATGAGTATTAACCAATAGGTTATGTGTTGTCATATACCAAAATACAAGAACAATTAACAACCATGTAGGCATCTATCATAGGCATGAGATTGTGTTTAAGCTAAACCAACTTTTAACCTAATATATGATAAGTATTAAACTTTGAGTTAAGCTTCAAACTCAAATAAATAGATTGAGTGAGCTACACTCTCAATTCAAATTTCTTAACATGATAGAGATTTTTGCTTAAACAACTAATCACAATAAATACGAAAGAAAAAAAAAGGTTTTTTTAACTAGAAAACCAAAAGGAAAAACTCAAGTAAAAACCTTGGCAAAAATGCACATGCTCACATACTTGTCCTAGAAAAGAAAATAGTAAAAATTCCAGCGAGATCCTGCTTTTCTCTGGACTTTAATTGAGACTAAATCCTCAAATGAGATAATGCAACCTGTTAACACACTTAAACAAGAAGATTAGTCTATAACAACTAAATTAATTATGGTCATCAAAATAAAAGGGTTCAACAATTAGTTTGCCGAATTTTATTTAGATCACCAGGGTCGCTGACGCCTGATTCCGGCTTTTTTTTCTTTTGACGGAATTCAAGCCCCGAAATAAAATTTATTTCTTTCTAAATAATTTTCTGGAAAACCGACGCAACTCAACGGCTTCCCAGCGCGCCATCAATCCCTTACCCGCTCCAGCCCAAGCACGATTAACTGACGTAATTTTCTCAGAAAAAAATATGCAACACGAGGACATGCCAGGAGGTCACCCATCATAGTACTACTCTCGCACAAGCACGCTTATCTGCGGAATTCTGATGGGATCCAGTGTTATAGTGCTGGTATGGTCACACTCGTATTGCTAGTTTGCCGACGTCTATTTAGATCACCCATGACGCTGACGTCCGATTTTGGCTTTCTATTCTCTTAACGGAATTCAAGCCTTAAAATAAAATTTATTTCTTTCTAAATGATTTTCTGGAAAACCGGCGCAGCTCGACGGCTTCCCAGCGCGCCGCCCATTCCTTCCTCGCTCCCGCCTATGCAAGATTAACTCACATGATTTTTTTCGAAAAAAATGCAATGAGGACATCACAGGAGGTCACCCATACTAGTACTACTTTTGCCCAAGCACGCTTAAATGCAGAGTTCTGATGGAAACCGTGCTTTAGTGCTGGTTCGGTCGCAATCGTATGGTTAGTTTGCCGAATTATATTTAGATCACAAGGGACGCTGATGCCCAATTTTGACTTTCTTTTCTCTTGATGAAATTAAAGCCCCGAAATAAATTTTATTTCGTTCTAAATAATTTTCTAGAAAACCGGCACAACTCGAAAGCTTCCCAGCGCACCACACATCCTTTCCCCGCTCTCGCCCAAGCTCGCTTAACTCGCATATTTTTTCCAAAAAAAGAATGCAACGCGAGGACTTCCCAGGAGGTCACTCATCCTAAAATACTCTCGCCCAAGCACGCTTAACTGCGAAGTTCTGATGGGATCCGGTGCTTTAGTGCTAGTATGGTCGCACTTGTATTGTTAGTTTACCCAAAATAAAATTTATTTCTTTCTAAATAATGCACCGCCCATCCCGTCTCCGCTCCTGCCAAGCACGCATGACTCACAAAATTTTTTCTCAAAAAAGAATGTAACACGAGGACTTGCTAGGAGGTCACCCATCATAGTAGTAATCTCTCCCAAGCACGCTTAATTATGGAGTTCTGATGGAATCCGGTGCTTTAGTGATGGTATGGTCGCACTCGTATTGTTAGTTTGTCGACGTCTATTTAAATCAACCGGGATGCTGACGCCCGATTTTGGCTTTCTATTCTCTTCACAGAATTCAAGCCCCAAAATAAAATTTATTTCTTTCTATATGATTATCTGGAAAACCGGCGCAACGCGATGACTTCCCAGCGCCTCGCCCATCCCTTCGCTGCTCCCGCTCAAGCACGCTTAACTCACGTGATTTTTTTTTCAAAAAAAGAAGGCAACACGTTGACTTCCCAGGAGGTCATCCATCCTAATACTACTATCACCCAAACAGGCTTAACTACAAAGTTCTGATGGGATCCGGTGCAATAATGCAGGAATAGTCGCACTAGTTTTATTAGTTTACCGACGTCTATTTAGATCACCCGGAACACTGACGTCCGATTTTGACTTTCATTCGCTTAACGGAATACAAGCCCCAAAATAAAATTTATTTCTTTCTAAATGATTTTCTGCAAAACCGGCGCAACGCAGTGGCTTCCCAAGGCGTCGGCCATCCCTTTGCCGCTACCGCCCGCGCACGCTTAACTCACGTAATTTTTTTCAAAAAAAAAATGTAATGAGGACATCCCAGGAGTTCACCCATCCTAGTACTACTCTTGCCAAAGCACGCTTAACTGCAGAGTTCTAATGGAATTCGATGCTTTACAGCTAGTACGGTCACAATCGTATGGTTAGTTTGCCGAATTCTATTTAAATCACCAGGGACACTAACGCCCGATTTTGGCTTTCTTTTCTCTTGACGGAATTCAAGCCACGAAATAAAATTTATTTCATTCAAAGTAATTTTCTGGAAAACCAGCGCAACTCAATGGCATCCCAGCGCACCGCCCATCTCTTCCCCGCTCTCGTCCAAGCACGCTTAACTCACGTGATTTTTTCCAAAAAAAGAATGCAACACGAGGACTTCCCAGGAAGTCACTCATCGCAGTACCACTCTCGCCAAAACACGCTTAACTGCGGAGTTCTGATGGGATCCGGTGCTTTAGTGCTGGTATAGTAGCACTAGTATTGTTAGTTTACTGACGTCTATTTAGATCACCCGGAACACTGACTCCCGATTTTGGCTTTCTAATCTCTTGAGGAAATTCAAGCCCCGAAATAAAATTTATTTCTTTTTAAATAATTTTCTGGAAAATCAGCGCAACGCGAATGCTTCCCAGCTCATCGCCCATCCCTTCGCCGCTCCCGCCCAAGTACGCATAACTCATGTGATTTTTTCAAAAAAAGAATGCAATGAGGACTTCCCACGATATCACCCATCCTAGTACTACTCTCACCCAAGCGCACCTAACTGCGGAGTTCTGATCGGATCCGGTGCTTTAGTGCTGGTATGATCACACTTATATGGTTAGTTTGCCGAATTTTATTAAGAACACCCAGAACGATGACGCCCGATTTTAGCTTTCTTTTCTATTGACGGAATTCAAGCCCCAAAATAAAATTTATTTTTTTTAAATGATTTCTAGAAAACCGGCGCAACTCGACGGCTTCCCTGAGCGCCGTCCATCCCTTCCCCGCTCCCGCCCATGCACGCTTATTTCACGTAATTTTTTTTTAAAAAAAAGGCAACACGAGGACATCCTAGGAGGTCACCCATCATAGTCCTACTTTCGCCCAAGCACACTTAACTGCGGAGTTCAAATGGGATCCGGTGCTTTAATGCAGGTATGGTCGCACTTGCATAGATAATTTACCGTCTATTTAGATCACCAGGGACGCTAACGCCCGATTTTGACTTTCTTTTCTCTTGACATAATTCAAGCCCCGAAATAAAATTTATTTCTTTCTAAATGATTTTCTAGATAACCGACGCAATGCGACAGCTTCCCAGCGCGTCACCCAGCCCTTCGCCGTTCCCGCCCAAGCACGCTTAACATACGTGATTTTTTTCAAAAAAAATGCAATGAGGACATCCTTCTTTCGGCGGGAGCAGGGAAGTGTTGGGCGACGCGCCGGGAAGCCGTCGCGTTGCGCCGGTTTTTCAAAAAATTATTTAGAGAAATAAATTTTATTTCGGGGCTTAAATTCCGTCAAGAGAATCGAAAGCCAAAATCGAGCGTCAGCGTCCCAGGTATCTAAATAGACGGCAACAAATTAACAACATGCGTGCGACCAAACCAGCACTAAAGCACTGGATCCCATCGAAATTACGAACTTAAGCATCTTTGGGCGAGAGTAGTACTAGGATGGGTGACGTCCTGGGAAGTCCTCGTGTTGCATTTTTTTTGAAAAAATCACGTAAGTTAAGCGTGCTTGGGCGAGAGTAGCGAAGGGATGGGCGACGCGCTGGGAACCCGTCGAGTTGGGCCGGTTTTCCAGAAATTTATTTAGAAAAATAAATTTTATTTCGGGGCTTGAATTCCGTAAATAGAAAAGAAAGCCAAGATCGGGAGTAACTTTAATCTTACCTAATGTTTGCTATATTGATGTATTTCAATCGAAAATTGATATTTGGCGATCAATTTGGAACATTTAATTGCATTTTAATAGAATACCTATAATTACACAAAATGATGTGCACATTTAGTCAAGAAAGAAATACTCATATTGGAGATGTGACAATTGGTGATCAAATTGTCAAGAAGAGTGAGCGCTTTAAATACCTTGGATCAATTATACAAAATGATGGCGAAATAGATAATGACGTTATTAGCAGAATTCAAGCAGGCTGGGTAAAATGGAGAAATGCTTCTGGTGTGTTATGCGATAGAAAAATCCCATCCAAAGTTAAGGGTAAATTTTATAAAACTGTAGTAAAACCAGCGATGATATATAGTGCTGAATGCTGGCCTGCAAAGAAGAAACATACAAATAAAATAAATATTGCAGAAATGAGAACACGAAAGGATAGAATGAGAAATGAGTATATCCGAAAGAAAGTTGGTGTTGCACCAATTGAGGATAAACTAACAATAATAGTGCGACCATACCAGCACTAGGGCAAAAGATCCCATATTTCTTTCTAAATGATTTTCTAAAAAAACGGCGCAATGCAATGGCTTCCCAGCGCGTTGTCCAGCCTAAGCACGCTTAACTCACGTGATTTTTTCCAAAAACAAACTCAGCACGAGAAAATCCTAGGAGATCACCCATTCTAGTACTACGCTTGCCCAAGCACGCTTAACTGCGGAGTGTTGATGGGATCCGGTGATTTAGTGCTGGTATGGTCGCACTCGTATTGTTAATTTGCCGACGTCTATTTAGATCACCCGTGACGCTGATGCCCGATTTTGACTTTCTATTCTTTGACGGAAATCATGCCCTGAAATAAAATTTATTTCTTTCTAAATAATTTTCTGGAAAGTCAGCGCAACTCGACAGCTTCCCGACTCGTCGCCCATCACTTCGTTGCTCCTGCCAAAGCACTTTTAATTTACGTGATTTTTTCCAAAAAAAAGAGTACGACACGACGACTTCCCAGGATGTCACCCATCCTAGTACTACTCTCGCCCAAGCTAGCTTAACTGCAGAGTTCTGATCGGATCCGGTGCTTTAGGGCTAGTATGGTCACACTAGTATTGTTAAAATGCCGACGTCTATTTAGATCTCCCGGGACGCTGACGCTCATTTTTGGCTTTCTTTTCTCTTGACGGGATTCAAGGCCCGAAATAAAATTTATTTCTTTCTAAATAATTTTCTGAAAAACTGGCGCAACGCAATGGCTTCCCAGCGCGTCGCTCATCCCTTCGCTGCTCCCGCCCAAGCACGCTTAACTCACGTGATTTTTTTCACAAAAAGAATGCAACAAGAGGACTTCCCGAAAAATCACCCATCTTAGTACTACTCTCGCCCAAGCACGCTTAACTGCGGAGTTTAAATGGGATTCAGTGCCTTAGTGCTGTTATGGTCGCACTACTATTATTAGTTTACTGACACCCGATTTTGGCTTTCCATTCTCTTGACGGAATTCAAGCCCCGAAGTAAAAATTTATTTCTTTCTAAATGATTTTTTGGAAAACTGGCGAAACGCAACGGCTTCCCAACGCGTCACCCAGCCCTTCCTCGCTCCCGCCCAAGCACGCTTAACCAACGCGATTTTTTTTTTCAGAAAAAGTATGCAACACACAGACTTCCTAGGAGGTCACCCATCCTTGTACTATTCTCGCCCAAGCACGTTTAACTGCAGAGTTATGATGGGATCTTTTACCTTAGCGCTAGTATGGAAGCACTAGTATTGTTAGTGTACCGACTTCTATTTAGATCACCTGGGACGCGGACGCCCGATTTTGGCTTTCCATTCTCTTGACGGAATTCAAGCCCCGAAATAAAATTAATTTATTTCAAAATAAGTTTCTGAAAAACAGGCGCAACTCGACGGTTTTCTAGCGCGTCACCCATCCCTTCACTTCTCCCGCCCAAGCACGCTTAACTTACGTGATTTTTCAAAAAAAAAGAATGCAACACGAGGACTTCCCAAGAGATTACCCATCCTAGTACTAACTCTCGCCCAAGCACGCTTAACTTCGGAGTTCTGATGGGATCCGGTGCTATAGTACTGGCATGTTCGCACTAGTATTAATAGTTTACCGACTTCAATATAGATCACTAGTGACGCTGACGCCCGATTTTGATTTTCTATTATCTTAACGGAATTCAAGCCTCGAAATAAAATTTATTTCTGTCTATATGATTTTTTTAAAAACTGACGCAACGCGATGGCTTCCAAGCGGGTCACCCAGCCCTTCCACGCTCCCGCCCAAGCACGCTTAACCCACGTGATTTTCTCCAAAAAAAATACAATAAAAAGACTTCCCATGAGATCACCCATCCTAATACTACTCTCGCACAAGCACGTTTAACTGCGGAGTTCTGATGGCATCTTTTGCCCTAGTGCATCAAGCCCCGAAATAAGATTTATTTCTTTTTACATGATTTTCTGGAAAAATCGGTGCAACGCTACAGCTTCCCAGCGCGCCGCCCATCCCTTCCCCGCTCCTGCCCAAGCACACTTAACTTACGCGATTTTTTCCAAAAAAAAAAAGAATATGAGGACTTCATAGAAGGTCACCCATCCGCGTACTAGTCTCGCCCAAGCACGCTTAGCTGAGGAGTTCTGATGGGATCTGGTGCATTAGAGCTGGTATAGTCGCACTAGTATTATTAGTTTACCGATGTCTATTTAGATCACCCGGGATATTGACGCCCAAACACGTGGACTTCCTAGGAGGTCACGCATCCGCCGAAGCACGCTTAACCCACTCAATTTTTTCCAGAAAAAAATGCAACACGAGGACTTCCTAGGTCACGCATCCTAGTACTATTCTCGCCAAAGCACGTTTAACTACAGAGTTCTGATGGAATCTTTTGCTTTAGTGCCGGTATGGTCGAACTCCTATTTTTAGTTTGTCGACGTCTATTTAGATCACCAGGGATGTTGACGCCTGATTTTCGCTTTTTATTCTCTTGAAGAAATTCAAGACCCGAAATAAAATTTATTTCTTTCTAAATAAGTTTTTTAGAACAGCGGAGCAACACGACAGCTTCCCAACATGCCGCCCATCTTTTCGCCCCGCCCGCCCAAGCAGGCTTAACTCACGTGATTTTTTCCAACAAAAGAATACAACACGAGGACTTCCCTGGAAGTCTCTCATCCTAGTACTACTCTCGCCCAAGCACGCTTAACTGCAGGGTACTCATGGGATCTTTTGCTTTAGTGCTGGTATGGTCGAACTCCTATTTTTAGTTTGCTGACGTCTATTTAGATCACTAGGGATGTTGACGCCTGATTTTGGCTTTCTATTCCCTTTACGGAATTCAAGACCCGAAGTAAAACTTATTTCCTTCTAAATGATTTTCTGGAAAACCGGCGCAACGCGACGGCTTCCCAGTGCGTCACCCATCCCTTCGCCTCTCCCGCCCTAGCACGCATAACTAATGTGATTTTTTCCAAAAAAAAAAGAATGCATCGAGGACTTCCCACGAGGTGACCCATCCTAGTACTACTCTCGCCGAGTATGCTTAACTGCGGAGTTTTGATGGGATCTGGTTCTTTAGTACTGGAATGGTCAGACTCATATTGTTAGTTTGTCGAATTCTATTTAGATCGCCCGGGACGCTGACGCCCGATTTTGGCTTTCTATTTTGTTGACGGAATTCAAGCCCCGAAATAAAATTTATTTCTTTCTACATAATTTTCTGGAAAACCGACGCAACACGACGGCTTCCCAGCGTGCCGCCCATCCTTTCCCTGCTCCTTCCCAAGCACGCTTAACTCACACGATTTTTTTCAAAAAAAAAATGCAACATGAGGACTTCCCAACAGGTCATCCATCCTAGTACTAGTCTCGCCAAAGCATGCTTAACTGCGGAGTTCTTATGGGATCCGGTGCTTTAGTGCTCGTGTAGTCACACTAGTATTGTTAGTTTACCGTCGTCTATTTAGATCACCCAGGACGCAAAACCGGCGCAACGCGACGGCTTTCCAATGCGCCGCCTATCCCTTCCTCGCTCTCGCCCAAGCACGCTTAACTCACGCGATTTTTTTCAAAAAAAGAATGCAACATGAGGACTTCCCAAGAGGTCACCCATTCTAGTACTAGTCTCGCCCAAGCACGCTTAACTGTGGAGTTCGGATGGGATCCGATGCTTTAGTGCTCGTATAGTCGAATCTTGTTAGTTTACCGATGTCTATTTAGATCACCCGGGATACTGATGCCTGATTTTGGCTTTTCATTCTTTTGACGGAATTCAGTACTGCTCTCGCCCAAGCACACTTAACTGCGGAGTTCTTATGGGATCTGGTGCTTTAGTGCTGGTATGGTCGCACTAGTATTGTTAGTTTACCGATGTCTATTTAGATCATCCGGGACCCTGACGCCCAATTTTGGCTTTCTTTTCTCTTGACGGAATTAAAGCCCCGAAATAAAATTTATTTCTTTCTAAATGATTTCCTTGAAAACCGGCACAACGAGACGGCTTCTCAGCGCGTCGCCCATCCCTTCGCCCCTTCCGCCCATGCAAGCATAACTCACGTTATTTTTTTCAAAAAAAGAATGCAACGAGGACTTTCCATGAGATCACCGATCCGAGTACTACTCTCGCCCATGCACGCTTAACTGCGGAGTTCTGTTAGGATCCAGTATTTTAGTGCTGGTACGGTCGCACTCGACGGCTTCCCAGCGCGTCGCCCATCCCTTTCCTGCTCTCGCTCAAGCACGCTTAACTCACGTAAATTTTTCCAAAAGAAGAATGCAACACGAGAATTTCCCAGGAGGTCACCCATCCTAGTACTACTCTCACCCAAACACGCTTAACTTCAGAATAAGAGCAGAAAATAAAGCAGAAAGAAAGAGAGAAATAATACCAGAACAGCCGGAAGCTAATTTCCCAGCAAAGCAGAGGTCTCCTGTAGAGTAACTTAAAACCGTTCCCCTTCCAAAAATCTGCCGAAAGAAGAGAAGAAGTTCCCGTCCTCCAGAGAGAAGGAAACAAGGACCAAAGTCTAGCCGCCAGCCGCTCTCCACCAAGAACAGAAAAGGGCACCGTAGAACAGATCAAAAAAAGCAAAACAGTTGGCGTGCAAAAGAAAAACCACAAGGAAAAGCAGAGCAGAAAAACCAGCCCAGAGGAGAGGGAGAAAACAGGCCAGAGGCCAAGATGAGAGAAGAAAAACCCCTATACTAACAACGCCAAAACGCCGCGACTAAGAGGAGAGAAGAAAAAACCGGCCAGAAGCAAGAGAAGAGAAGAAAAAGTAACGGCCAGAAGCCGAGAGGAGAGACGAAGACTCCCTTCACTAGCCTACAAGCCGACAACATCCAAACCACCCCCGCCTCACCCACCCCCAAGCAAAAAAGAGAAGACATCCTACAAGACAGAGCCCTCGCCGGTCACGTCCGCAAGCAAATCTCCAACCCGCCAATCTTGTCACCGCACACCACTGTTGCCTTCGATCGCCTCCTGAGAACCCCTATCCAACGAACCTGGAAAAATCCTCCAAGATGACCAAAGTTTCTGTCGAGGGTCGCTGCTGAAGGTCGACCTCGGGTCGACCTCAGGTCGACCTCAAAAATCCCCCCAAAATGACTAAAGTTTCTGTTGAGGGTCGTTGCTGAAGGTCGACCTCGGGTCGACCTCTAAAAATCCCCAAAATGACTAAAGTTTCTGTTGAGGGTCGCTGCTGAAGGTCGACCTCGGGGTCGACCTCACCACTAAAAGTCACCCTTCAACTATCCCAAGGCTGCTCTGGAGCTATAACAACTAAAAGAAAACATCTAGAGCAATCTCACCACTATTAGGCCACAAAATTAAGAGAGTTTAAACTTTTAAGCTTATATAGTTAACTCGTAGAGATTCTAAGTGCTCAAACTCATATCCAGACTATTCTAACATTCAAGATCAACCTCACAACAATTCTACTCTCAAGTAAAATGAAAAGTAACAATAATAACATATGAATCACTTGATCTTCAATACTTGAGCCTTTCTCTCCAATTTAATTAGATCTCAATTTTAGCATAAAATTGAGATGCAACTTTAATAAACTTGAGATTAAGAACACTAAACAATTATGTTAGTACAAATTAACTTAAACATATTTTTAAACATCAAAATCACAATATTACCACAAGGGAGGAACCAACAATCTCCCCGGTGCCACTTACCAACGTATGATTGATACCGTTTTCAAAGAACAAAGGGGGAAGAATCTTGAAGCCTATGTTGATGACATCCTGGTCAAAAGCAGAACTTTAGAGGGACACCTCAATGATGTCAGGGAAACATTTAGCACACTCTGAAGGTTTAATCTTAAACTCAATCCTGCCAAATGTACCTTCGACGCAGCTTCAGGAAAGTTTTTGGGCTATCTGGTTTCGGCCAGGGGAATAAAAGCCAACCCTGATAAAATCTCAGCGATCCTTAGCATGCCTTCTCCTAGAATGACAAAGGAGGTTCAGAAATTGACTAGACAGATCAACAGCCTGGACAGATTCATTTCGAAAGCTGGAGAATGATGCTTACCATTCTTTTGATACTTGCGCAGCAACAAGGGAGGTCAATGGAACAATGATTGCGAAACCGCTTTCTCAGAGCTGAAGAAATATCTTACCTCGGCTCTGATATTAGTGGCACCAACAATAGGAGCGGTCTTGTCTCTTTACTTAGGGGTCTCTGACACTACAGTTTTAGCGGTTCTCGCGGACGATATTAAAGGGATACAACATCAAAATCTTCTACATCAGTCATATACTCCTAGATGCTGAAAGTCGATAACCCACGTTGGAAAAATTGGCTTTGGCTTTCTTAATGGCGGCAAGGAAGTTGTGCCCATACTTCCAGTCCCATACCATCCAGGTTGTCACTGATCAACCGCTCCTAAAGATATTGCATACTCTTGAGGTTTCAGGGAGGCTACTCAAGTGGTCCGTTGAGCTAGGTGAGTACGATATCAAATTTGTCCCACGAACAGCAATCAAGGCTTAGGCGTTGGCAGATTTTGTTGTCGAGCTCTCTACTTCGGAGCCGCCACTTACCAAGCGCCAAACCAACCTTTGGTCTCTACATGTCGATGGTGCGTCTGGGTCGCAATCTCATGGGGCTGGAATGCTCCTGACCAGCCCAATGAGAACCTCTATACACCAGGCTGTAACACTTCAGTTCAAAACTACAAACAATCAGGCAGAGTATGAAGCTCTCATTGCAGGGCTGAACCTTGCACTCAGTATGGCCGTGAATGGCATAAAGGTATTCAGCAACTCCAGTTGGTTGTCAACCAGGTGAACAAAATTTGAGGCAAAGGACGAGGTTCTGAAAAAGTATCTGAAGCAAGCCTAGTCTTTGATCTCGCAGTTCGAAGATTTCTCTCTGACGCACATCCCCAGAGAAGAAAATCAAGTGGCATATCAGCTCGCCAAAGGGGGGCTCCCCGACCTCCACCGGACTCAGGCATTCGAAAGGCCTAGTTTCGAATGCGCAGAAGTTTCCTCTAAAGAGCGGCTACCTTGCTGGATGGACAAGATCCTCAATTATCTAAAAGATGGTACCTAGCCTGATAACAGGCAGGAGGCGAAGAAGCTCAAGCTTGATAGTGCCAAATACGTCCTCATCAATGGGTATCTTTATAGAAGGTCTTACACCAAACCCCTCACCAAATGCCTGCGACTAGAAGAAGCTAAAGAAGTCATGGAAGCTGTGCACAAAGGGGATGCGGAACTCATGCTCGTGGCAGAAGTTTGGTTATGCGAATCCTACGCCAAGGGTTCTTCTGGCCAAATATCCACAAGGATGCTCAGGTGTTCGTAGAGAAATGCTCTCAATGCCAATACTACGCCAGCAGGCTATCTCAAACCCATCAATTCGTCTTGGCCCTTCGCTATTTGGGGGCTGGACTTCCTAGGCCCAATGCCTACGGCCATGAGGAATTACAAGTGGATACTGGTAGCTGTCGACTACTTTACAAAATGGATTGAAGCCAAACCACTTACCCAGCCTACTGCGCAGAATGTTGAAAATTTCCTCTGGGCCAACATCGTCTGCAGATACAGTGTGCCTATGACGATAATCACAGATAACGGCATTCCGTTTGCAAATCAACAAGTCCATGATTTCTGCGAAGAACATCAGATCAACCTCAAGTATACATCTGTTTGGCATCCTCATACCAACGGGCAAGCAGAGGCTGCTAACAAAAACATCTTGAATATCTTGAAAAAACGCCTTGACGGCGCCAAGGCCCGTTGGCCAGTGGAATTGTCAGGCGCTCTCTGGGCTTATAATACGGCTCCCTTCGAGGTCACTTAAGAATCCCCTTTCTCCCTCTCATTCGGGATGGACGTTGTCATACCAGTTGAGCTGGAGCATTCCTCCCCCAGGGTAGAAGCTGCAATCAACCTCGAACCCGAAGCTTGGCAAACTTGGATGGATGAGAACGATGATTCACGGCGAATTGATCTAGATCTCTTGGAGTAGAAGAGAGAATTGGCCGCACTCAAACGTCTGTAACATAAACGCCGGGTTGAAAGATACTTCAATCGCAGCGTTAATCCCAGGGACTTCATTCAAGGAGACTTAGTACTGAAACGACGGCTTCTTGCCAACAACAAGTTAGGAGTTCCTAAGCTTGAACCTAACTGGGAAGGCCCTTACATCGTGCGCGAGGTCGCTGGACCAAATGCATACTATCTCATGACTTCGGAAGGCACCCAACTCCCTAGAACTTGGAGTGGAGATGATCTTAAGAAATTCCACGCCTAACCCCTGGCAACAATTTATTTGTACTCACAGGAGTCGTTTGCACAGATTCATTCAAGAATTTATTACATTCCGGAGCATTCTTTATACATCTGGATTCTTCCAAAATATCTGAATTTCTTTATGCTATCCCGGTGATTATATCTCAAAACTTCAGAGTTCCTGAGACGGTGAATCACCTATTACATTCATTTTGAGGTACTCATATCGACCTAAAATCTATTGGTCAGGTATGACTTTAACTTCAAAACTCTCGACTATCGTACCCGAGGCTCCGAACCTCGTACACGATGGTTTGTTATAACTAATCTTCCATATACGACGGTCACTGAGCCTAGTTACGCTGGCAGGCGGGGTTTCCTACATACATCTAGGACCCTTCCATAAGCTCATCCGGCTGCAGAAGGTCTGAAGGCCTGCTAGTAACCTTAGGGCAGTCCCTGCTATCTACTCATGATATAGGTCCCCCCTAAGCAGAGTAGCTTCGCTTCCCACTAGGATCTGCTGCTCTAACGGAGGTCAGCCCTTGCCTTAAGTGCAAACATCGGCCACGATGTTTCAGACGATCAAGTCCTTTCGGCATTGAGTCAGATAACCCCTCCTAGGCAGGATCTCCACTACTATCACTACTTCCTTCCTGTGCAGGTGTACAAAGGAGTATATTCCTAAACTAAGCTCAGGGAACCCCCGAGGTCACATGCCTTAAGTACAAACATCGGCCACGATGCTTCAGACAATCAGGTCCTTTTGGCATTGGGTCAGATAAACTCCTCTCTCCTATATGGACTTGCAAAGTTTAAAGTTCAAGATGAGAATATTTTATGTAGTTCAAAGTCCTCTATTATTGTTCACTTGTTATGAGGGGTCTTTTCAGAATTACAATCAGAATACCTCAAACTTCGTACAAAGGTACTTATACATTTCATACACACCAGAACAACACAGATATGAAAGGCAAATCAAACTTCTTATTAATTCTCAAAGATTACAAAAATTGGAATTACAATTCACTCAAGAGGAGTGGGCTACCCTCTACTGATCCCATCAAAAAGACTAAATACATGATGGATGAGGTCGTCAGTTAAGTCGAAACCCTCCTCCCTGTAAGTAGGATCAGCGGCCATGCAAGGAAAATGATCCACTTCTCCAAGTTCGGCAACAGCAACCTTACCCCCTTGGATCAAAGTGGAAGCCAATCCCTCCCATGATCGCTTGATCCCTTCTAACCTCAGTTTCTTGCATGGTAAACTCGTCTTGTATGCCTCCACAGCAGCCGTAGACCTCTCTGCGACAACGACTTCTTAGTGTTCGGCGACCTCGACGAGCTTCTTCTGCAGGGCTTTATTGTCAGCCTCCATCACGCCCATGGCAGACTGGCGCACTAAGAATTCTTCCAGGGCGGCATCAAGCTGGGAGGACTTCATCGCCAGCTGGACTCTCAAGGCCTCAATCTCTTCATCCCTCTGATGAAGTTGACGTCTTTGCTCAAGCACCTGCTCCTCGATCCTCATGGCCCTGTTCAAAGCCAACGGCAAGCGAGCGAGAACCCGCAACGAACACAAGTCAGGTCGCAGGAGTAAAAGGAAGAAAAACCCCGGAAGAAGACCCTTACCGTGGTCACCCTATTGGCAAGACCTGAATAGAGGTCAGGCGTGGATGACATCTCCAACTTATCCTCCAAATCCTTTGATACCAGACCTCCTCCTAGGGCCAGACTTACCTCTCCTCGGTAGGCGCAGACCTTTTTCGCGGATGGCATGGTGACGACGGTCAGTCTCCTGTCATCCCCTTTCGTCCTCACCGATAACCTTGTACCCTCGTCCCCGAAGAGCCCGGCGAAGTTGGCACTAAAGGGGGGCTCTACGCTCCGCTGCCAGTCATGTTCTTCTCCGACAGCAAAACCTTCCTCTGCACCCTCCGCCTTCTTCAGTGGGGGCTCTGGACCCGGGCTTCCGGAGGAACCTCTTTTCTCTCCGGCAACCTCCCTGAGGACCAACTCCATACAGGGTTCCTCCATTTTCTCCTCCTCCTGGCCTCTGTATCCCTTCCTCCTCATCCCTTATGACAATCCTTGTAGCCTCCTTAGAGATCGTCAGGGGCTTGGCGGCTGGCATAGGTCCTTTCCCCTTTCCTGTGTATCCCAGCTCGGCCAAAGTTTTTCTATCATATGAGGTATCCTCAGGAGAGGATACCACATCAACGGCAGTTCCGCCAAAAATCGGCTCCAGAACCCCTATCTCCTCTTCCTCCCCCACCTCGGTAATCTCTCTACTAAGCTGAGTGGTGGGAGGTTGCCCCCTCCTGGCCCTCTTCATCAGAACCGTACCAGGAGGTGGGGTGACTTCCTTCAGAACGGCGTATCCCAACGCCTTGGCATGCAGGGATACGTCATTCCTCACATGCCTGAGGAAGTTCTTCAAGGGCCAGCTCTGCCCCTTCAGCTTCTCTAGGGTTTTTATATTTATAATGATAATATAATAATTTAAAATTATTTAAATTATAAAATAAAAAAATTAAGAATTCTTATTATATTTCATTTAAAATGAAAGATTTTGATTTAAGAGTTCTGTCGCATACCTCAAATAACTAATTAATAAAATAGCTACTCATAAATTAAAATTTTAATACACTAGATTATTCAATAAATTAAGTGTTAATCCATTAAATAATTTAGTGAATTAAAAATCTAAATTATGATAAGTTAATTGATTATTTATTAAAGATAT